>CABFOV010001554.1:36208-54688 GCA_902141375.1 Timema poppense
CGTGCGAAGCGCACCGCCTCGCATCACCCGTACGCGGCTTTAGAAACCGTCGTACGTACATCAACTAGCACGAATCACTCTTCAAAATCACACAGTGCCCGATCACCGCCTTCGAGCATGCTAACCTAGGCCGTAGTCAGCCAATAATTTCAGGGGGAGTGTGGGCACATCCCCCAATTGCTGGAAGCTAGAAAAAGTTCTAGGTGTTGAACAGTTCTAGAAGCTATATGAAGTGTTTTTTACGTCAACATAGCCCCTTAACTGCCGAAGGCTAGTGGAAATCTATATATTTAAACACCTCGAGAAGATATCTGAAATATTTTTTATGAAAACATAACCCCCTAACTGCCTGAGTTTAGGACAAATTATAAATATTAAACACCTCTAGAAGCTATCTGAAGTGCTTTTAACGGTTACACAGACCTTTATATTGTACTTGTACATTAATTTTGATACTGTTTGAACCATAAAACTAATAAGGCCACATATATTTTGTTCATAAAATTTCGGAGGGGGTTTGAACCCCCCAACCCCGCAACCCCTGACTACGGCTATGAGTAAGGACCAGCAGACAATCTCGAGTAGAATGTTTTTACGCTGACGGTCGTTTCAAGAACTGTGAGATTGATAGTTAAATATTTATTTTTGGAATTATATTTTGTGCTACACGTCTTAATTACTACCTATTAAGGCTAGCCATAAATTTACACTAATGGGATAAGGGATGAGAAAGAAAGCAATGAGAAGAAATGCATTCGCATTTTAATGGCGGGAGGGTTGTTAATCAATAAGAAAAAAAAAGACCTTTAATACACTCAAAGTGAATTCGAGCTCCAATATTTCTGTCACCAGGTAATACAGCACGTTACCCACTTAGGTGGTCACATAGCCTAAGGTGCTATGCTCACAGTAGACAAGAATGCCTATGACAGGAAGATCAATTTTCTTATCTCAGTCACGTGTACTGAGGGTAGTTTTTCAAAATTGTCTTCCACTCTCTCTCTCTCTCCACGAAAATGCTGGTACACTTCCTATAAATTCAACATTCCTCATCCCTAACACATTAATTAATATATATGCGTATAGCCCGAATAGGTTATATGTCTGGGTGCTATATATATATATATAAATCACATTGCAAGAGTAATGCCTTAGACAGGGGTCACCGAACTTTTCTATCCCTGATCGACTAACGTAAAAAAGAAACCGCAATCACCCATTGTTTCTTCACTCTTCTTTTTCTAATATTTTGGATCTTTATTATAATCCTTAAAACAAACATTCCTCAACTACTTATGTCTTCACATTAATAGGAAAAATCTAGAATAAATAAAATGTATTGTATTTTCATATTAAACTATTCCTTTTCTTTTTAAAAAAAATCATCAATTATGATCGATCAAAGATATTTTTCATTTCATTTATTAGAGGTATTTATTGTGCACTTTCTGAACTGACTAAATATATCAGCACACGATAATTTCTATGAGCGAGAGTGAAATAACCCACCAATTTTTGGCAGGAAAGATATTTCCACATTTCTTCCAGGGTTCTTTCACACGACACAATCGAAATGGGACCGAGGGCTTTACTTCCCCTCCGAAGGAAGTTGTGCTACGGATTTTTATCTCCCAAGGATAATCAGTCAACCTTGACTGGGTTTGAACCCACGAGCATCGGCTCCTGAGGAGAGAACTTTACCCCAAGACCACTGAGGTCAACAAATATTGTATGATAACACTTAAATATTGTTTTTAAGTACTTGATACATTTGTGAGTTTTAAAGATAGACTTAATTTTGATCTAGTTTTCTTACGATCGACTGAATATATAAGACACGAGATCGACTATAGTCCACTGATGTATTATTATTATTATTATTATTAGCACCACGTCTTACTACCCGTTCGGGCTATACGCACTTACGCTAATGTGTAATGGTAGGGTGATTGTGAGATGAAATGGAGGACCTACAGTTTAACGTGGGATCCGAACCACGGTGGAGGCCTGGCACTCCACACATTCCACTGATGTAGCTTGGAGGTGAAGTTAAAACACTAATAAATATAAACCACATTTCAGAAACAAATTATAGTTCGATAACTGAGAGAGACACACCTTGATTCTTGTTACCAGGATATTTATAAAAATATTAATATTTTATAAAATCATATTTTGATTCATAATATATTTGTATTTTTCATAATAATCTAATTATATTCCAATATGTATTGTATGGATATACCGTACATTATTTCATTATTGAAATTGAAATTATGTTTTTTCGGTAATAACCTTAAAACTCTTTAATAAAAAACATTCACCTCGGTATTTTTTTTAAAAAAAGCTCTCTGTAATAAATATAGTAGAAAAGTATTTTATGGCAAAAATTTTCAAAAGTGTTTTAACGAAATTAAATTTACCTCCAAAAATATATTTTACAACAATTTTCACTAACAGTGGGAAGTACGATGGTAGACTGAGAAGGTAAGTTAAATAAGCCAAAACATTTTCTTGGAATAAGGAGAAAAATCCAGTGTAGATTGTCAGATTCAAACCCCAATATAGCTCTTAGATTAGAAATAGCACATTATTTGTTTTGAGTAAAGGTATTTAACATGCACTTTCTTAACCAACACATGACTTACAAACAAACTTAAATATAGAACAAATACAGCATCCAATTCGCGGCTCCTAGTTCAGCACTGTAAATGAGGAAAACCACATTTCACAACTGATATATTTTCGGCCATGCTGAGAATCAAACCAAGGAATCTTATCTACGTAGACAGATACGCTGTCAACTGAGCTTAGGTGTGAGACAGAACAACACTATATGAGGCGAAACCTAGTTTTAATAAGAGCTTTTCAAAATATATTTCCGAATAGGTGATTAGATTAATATTTTGCTGATGATTTTAAGAAAATGTTTTGATAGTTTGGGTAATTATTTTTTATATAATTTAAGTATTTTAGAATTCTCATAATTCTTATAGTCACATATTAAAAGATTAATAAACAAGTTCCACAAAAGATAAAGCCACTGGTTGGAATATATACATTTTTACATTGTTTATTAGAATATGATATTTTACTAACAAAAAAAAAAAGATTGACTTGAAAGAAATAGGGTGTAATCCGCTGAACTGGAAAGAACTAGCTCAAGATAGGGATAGGGTGTAATGAGGTGGATAAAACTAGCTCAATATATTGATACATGTAAATATCATGTTTAACTCCTCTTGTTAATATCAGTTATCACGCGTCTTAGTTTATGTCATGTATTATATTCTTCATTATTAAATTATGGCTATTATGTAGAACACTTCAGCATTAATATAATTTAATTAAAATACGATATGAATAATCGTGTGAAATCACTTTTATTCACGAGTTAGTTTTATTTTTAAAATGTATATTTTTAAAAGAATGGGTTTTTTAATATTTCCCTCTATTTGAAGAAAAAAGTTTATAGAGGGCAAATAAAGAGGCAGAGTACACATTTTCTATGTACTGTACATTGAATAAAATAAAATAAAATAAAAGCAATATTTTTATACTCATCCTGAAAGTATACGAGTATAGTAGTTATTACAAAAATGTATCTTTTAATTTTGGTGTAATTAAAACGTATCTCTCTTTGAAAAGCAGTTTTATTTCATGGGATTTATACAATATACGTTTTCACTGTTGATCAAAAGTAATTTGTGGACACCATCTGACCTTCACCAAGAATCGTGCAAAGCTATTTTCTGAAAATGACCCAACTGGTTGTTTGTGTATTTTATACGGTAAAAATAATAATACAAACATCTCTATATTGCTTCCTTTGTCACAACCATGGAAATAAAAATTGTTAAAATGTATTTGATTTATGTGAACGGTAGACTATTGACATTACTAGAGAGAATATATTGAATATTATATATAGAAACTGTGCTTCAAATGAGAAGCTGTTCTTTTAGGAAAACACAATGCAGACAAAATTGGTTTGGGTAACCTAAATATAATTTAAATTTAACAAAAACTCCATTGGTGTACTAGTAGCTTACTAAATATTCTACTTAATTAACACTATTTTTTTTAATTGGATATATTATTTATCATAATAATGGACATTTTTTTAACACCCGGTCTGACTACCACCTCGAGGAACACGCCTAATGTACTAACTAAACCAAAGTTTTAAGTCTGAAGAAGATTTAATTAAGAGGAAATGTACACATATATGAGTGGCAAGTTTATTAGGATAAACCACCTTCAATAACCCGACTGAGAACCGAACCCCAATCTACCCATCATAGATAGGTCAGTCTTTTGCAAGAGTGACAACTTAGACCACGCGTCCACCGAAACCGGCAATTCTCTATTGATTTATTTAACACCCCTTGATTTACACCACGTCTTGCTATCCATCCATGGTCTCCGCATTTGATTATAATGGCAGGGTGGATAACATTTAAAGGAAATGTACTCCTATTTGCGCGGAGGGAGAGTGGGAAACCAGTTAAAAAATTACTCTTAGTACACCCAGTTTGGACTCGATACAAGACCGCCTTGTAAATACAGAAAGATTAGCTTGATGTTCATTCAACGTGTCCACTAATGAGCATTAATTTGAACGATACAAAATTTAAAATAAGTGATACGGCTCACCGGACAACTTTCTCTCTCTTTTGTCTTAAGATATAGACATTTAATATAAACTAATAATATTTATAAAATAAAATTATACACAATGTTTCAGAAACACTCCACCAAGGAACATAAATGAAATAATATAAACTGTTACAGAAACAATTAGAAGATAGAAATTTTGTCTACAATAGAGCATACAAAACAATCACTATTCATTTTCAAAGACTTTCATAAAAATATATATTCGATTGTAGCTTAGAAAGTATTGGTGTTATAAAATAAATATTTTCCTAATAAAAGATTTTAGTTTTTAATAATCCTACAGCTTTACATTCATACGTTATTTCCTATCTCAAATAGTTGCCGAGATATGATCAACATTGGAAATATCTGCTGATGTAACGTACCCTCAAAGTCAATTTCATGGGAAAATTAGAGCAGCCATTTTGTTTGTTATGCTAAACAACGCTTGGGTACAAAATCTTATCAATAACATCGAAGCGAATTTGGACGAAAATAGTTTTTTTTTGTTTTCTTTTTGTGCTTCAGTAAACCACAATAAACTTTATGGTTAGATATCTAATTCCAAAATTCCTATGGGTAGCATTATGAAAACCTTAAATACCATGTTTTAACACAATCGGTAAAATAGTTTATGCTCTAGTCCGAGAGACAGACAGACAGACAGACGGTCAGACGGAGGACAGACAGACGGTCAGACGGAGGACAGACAGACGGTCAGACGGAGGACAGACAGACGGATATCGTGAAAACCACATTTTGGTTTCAAGGGATCAACATTTATCAAAATCTCTAGTTCGATTTTTTTAAATATCATAATACTTCTCTCCCCAAGGGCAGAGAAAAACTAAACCTAGCAAATTGTTGGTTAGCACCACATTATAAGAAAACACATGTTGAAATATATACATATTTATGTCAACATGTGTTTTCTTATAATATATATATATATACATATACATATACATCATATATAAGTGTATAACTTTCTCAGTGACATACTTCCGTCTAGACTATCTAAATATTTAAACTAAAATTGTAAGGATGAGGAGGTAGAATTTGGACAGTGCACTCGTATTTTCATTGAGTGAGGGTAGGAAACTATATAATAAAACATTTCGCACTCTACCTAGCCGGAATTCAAACCCACCAACATCTTCATGCCAACAAATATGAGTAACTTATAACTTTTGGTTGAATGATTTGATAAAGTTTGACACTTTAGCTCACACGATAGTGTGTCTGTCTACTCTTTTAAGAGTCCAGGACTCGATTCCTGGCATAGTAAACATTATTATTATTATTATTATTATTATTATTATTATTAGCACCGCGACTTACTACCCGTTCGGGTTATATGCACTTACGCTAATGTGTAATGGTAGGGTGATTGTGAGATGAAATGGAGGACCTACAGTTTAACGTGGAATCCGAACCACGGTGGAGGCCTGGAACATTCACAATATGTCTTGTCAGAGGTGAAGGAAGGGTTTGGTAATCAGATAAATCTGTGCCGGGACAGAGGATTGAGCGGCATGGTAAATAAAAAATTGTGTCATTGATGAAATGTGGGTTTCCCTTATTATAGTGATGAATTAATGCCCAGGGAGCTGGATGTTGTGTATGTTCTAGATTTTAGTTAGTGTATAAGTCATGTGCTGATATAATATTATTATTATTAGCACCGCGTCTTACTACCCGTTCGGGTTATACGCATCGTCTGATCTAATAAATCAGGTCAGAAAGAGTACGTTAAATACCGCAAATAAATAAATATAAAATATAATTATTTTTTTTAATTAACGTCCTTCACCTCTGTCAAGACGTGTATTAATCAAAACTTGTGAATGTGTGGAATGCCAGGCCTCCACCGTGGTTCGGATCCCACGTTAAACTGTAGGTCCTCCATTTCATCTCACAATCACTCTACCATTTCATCTCACAATCACTCTACCATTACATATTAGCGTAAGTACGTATAACCCGAACGGGTAGTAAGACGTGGTGCTGCTAATAATAATTAACGAGTCTGTAGAATATAATAAATTATCTTTTACATGTATATATGGATACATGAGCAAAAATTCGTCTTAAATTAATAAAATTCTGCGTGAACACACACAAACCATGTTTATGATCTACTTACACACATACATAACCTAAGTATAAAGTTGTGTTAAAATTCGTACTAGCGCACTACCAATTAAAAAAGACTATGACAATATAAAAAGTTTTCCCCGAGATATAAGAGCTACATTTGATTGAATCCTGGAAAGTTGGTTTTCCACGCGAAAGCCCAATTCACTCCTTTTTCTCGTCCACCCGCGACGCTTGGAGATGCAATTAGCTCGCTACGCTTTGTTGAGGATGGTGAATTTCCAGGTGGAAGAAAAAGACAGTGAACTTTTGAGATTCATAGAATTTACTTTTGAAGTAAAATAAAGTCTAAATATAATAATAAAAAGTATTTTAAAGCTTGATAATAGATATTTTTTAATTTGTTTTGATTTTAATATTTCAGATCCTATTAATTAATAATAACAAAAAATAAGTACTTAGTTACAAATAAACGTTTGTTTCAGAGTTTATTATCTTTGAATCCATAAAACTCTTTAAAAATACTTAAGACAAAAAAATAATAGAAAATACAGTTTCGCTAGGTTTTTTACTATTGTGTGAAAAGTTGCAACTTTCTAGGTCCTATAGGGGCTTATAGGTGGTGTAGAAAAACACACATTCGGAAATTAAATATATATTAATATTTTGGATTAGGGGATACCTGTATAAAATATTTCAGCCTCCTAGTTCTTCTGGGCTTCAAGATTGTTTTAACTTTGCTTTTTGGAAACACACCGTTTAGTATACCGTCATGGGAATTTTGGGCCATCATGTATCACTGCATAATTTTGAGATATGGGCTACCTGCTTGCAAAATTCCTGATTATTTTATCATCTGAGCTTAGAGATTTTTTCGATTATATTGGAGACTTTAAAAAAAATCATCAGGAAAAAAAATATTAAAATTCCGGATCCATTATGTTCTGTCCCGTGGTCTCTAATATAAGATATTTTGGTCATTATATATATATTATACTTTATAAATGATCAAACCCTCATCCTTTTTTTGATGTAGATTTATTCGTGATCTAAACAATTTTTTTCGTTTTATTAGTTTTGATACGATTTACTTTTTAGCGATTAACATAACCATGTTTAATAAATACACAAAATTAATATAATCTTTAGAAAAACTGAAGTACTCATTAGACATAAGATAATGTCTTATAATATTATATTTTCAGCACTGTAGAGTGGTTTATATACTTTTTAATATTTAATTTAAAGCCAGTAGTACAAATAAAACTCGCATATTAATGTAATAAATTGTTGTATTTAAATAAAAAATCAGTAGAAACCCAAACACAAAAGTGATACATTATAATATTTTCTTATGCTCCAAATTATTGGAAGGAAAAAGAATTTTTTTTTTGTAAAAGATGGAAAGGATCAATGTCACACCCACTTGGCTCTCTCCACCTTGCGGTTTACTAGGGTCAGTCATTAGCTGGGTAATCCTACACTCTCTGCTGGGAGGACATTATGTGTTCTGTTTTTTAGTGTTGTTTCTACAGTAGGTAAGAGTCGAAACAAGACATTTAATGAAATATATATTCCCTTTATAATTTCACACCTATCAATTCGGTCCCATTAATACAATTAAAGATTAAAGTTAAACTTAAAAAAAATCGGTTCTTAATAACGACACTGTATACTTCAAAATGAGATAAAAACTAATTATTGAAGTATGAAAAAAATAGTATTTATATATGAATAAAAGTGATGTAATTTGACTACTTTTGAACTACTTGTACATTAAAAATTATTTGTACATGATAATATTTAATTGTATACATTTCATACGAATGCCTATTTATATAACATTTCAGCCCCATATATTTTACCTTAACAATAGTATACGAAAAATATAAAATATAAAATTTGACCTCTTATAACACATGGGCTGTAATGATTTTAAATTAATAAATCACTATACGGCTCCGTATTATAGTGGTCAGTGAACCTGGTTACGAGCATATGGTTCCTGGGTTAGATTCCTAGCTAGTATCTTGAGTGTTTTCCCCGAAAGGGTAATAATCCCAACTGTTACCAAGGTTTGGTTAATTAGGCTTAAATTAGGTTTAGAATCACTCTTGGCACAACTCCATAATAACCATCATCACATCATTAATTGCTGGTACGACGTGTTGAAAAACTCTCATAGTGTACCCTGGGTAACGTTCTGTCACCAGAGAGGCTAATAGTCTACATACAGACGACCTCCTATATTGTACCCTGGGTAACGTTCTGTCACCAGAGAGGATAATAGTCTACATACAGACAACCTCCTATGTTGTACCCTGGACAACGTTCTGTCAACAGAGAGGTTAATAGTCTACACATAAGGCGACTGAACTGGATGGCATGTCTCTCCCAGCCAAACGAGCCACACGATGACAAAAAATCGAATCACTATTTTATAAATTATAAACTTTTTAAAATAGTAAACTAAATTTTTTATAGTCAAATGATCATAATGATCAACCGAATTATGTTGATTTTTGGACTTTACAAAAAAGAAAATTTCAATTATTTGTTTTAAAATTCCTTTCTTCTAATTTTTGATGAACGAAATATAATTAGATTCGTTGGACTTGAGATAAGAGTTTTTTTTTTTAATTTTAAATATTTTTACTTCAAATAAAATTTTACATATTTGAAGTTTCGAATTTTGATTCGAGATTCGTAAGAAAATTTAAGATATGCATTCGAGATTTAGATGTGACCAACCTCCACTTTATAAACATATTTTGTATGTGTCACGTGTTCTATTATCCATTCAGGCTATCAGCGTATTTACAGTTGCTAAATATGATAGAGAAACGTAAGGTATAATTTAAAGTATATGTACTCGCATTTTAATGTAAAAAACTTATCAGAGCTCCAGTTGATGATTGTGGCCCCAACCACCCATAGAAAACAAACAAGAAAAGGCAAGATGAACACCTTGATCCACGTGACCACTGGTATGAGTCAAATATACAAGAAACGCATTAGTAAGTTTTAACATTTATAACATCCGTTTCATCCACTTCGGTGTCCGCATGGTCTAAGGTGATACTCTCGCATTAGAATTGCCTACCGATAACAGGAAGATCTGGGTTTGAATCAAGGTCGAGTGTACTGAGGGTAGTTTTCCTTAATTGTTTTACACTCTCCTTCCCCGGAAATGCGGGTACACTTCCTCTAAATCAAACCTTTATAGTCCCTAACACATTAGCGTAATTAGTAAATAAGCTTATAAGCCGAATGGGTAGTAAAACGCGGTGATAAAAAATCTGCTTCAGTGGCTAAATGGTCTAGGGAGTCACTGTCGTATTTGACTGGCCTGCTGATTACGGGGAGATCGGGGTTAAAATTCGGGCCAGTAATACTGAGGATGGTTTTTCCTAAACGGTTTTCAGCTCTCCTGCCACGCAAATGTGGGTAAACTTCCTATGAATTCAACCTACCAATCCCCATACTATTAGAGTAATTATCATATAACCTATGCGTATAACCTGGACAGATAATAAGACGTGGTGATAAAAAATATTATATTAACTATAATATTCATTAATTTTACGAATGACTGTAATATTGCGTTTAATTTTTTAATTATAGATATTTACTGGTGATATGTGTTAAAGGTTACTGGAATATGTTAGGAAAAATATACATTTTTATGATTTGAGTTTCATTAGTAACATTTTATTGTAATATTAATTAATTGTTACTGTGTTTCGTAGAACAAGAGTGTTTTTTTAAACACAAGGGAAAATTGAGACACATTATTGCATCATCGAAACCATATAAATGAGCCTAGCAGACCTAATTAGATACCATCTAACTGTTCTATTATTTCTTGCGTTAATTTAATATACTGTGTTAATGTAAAGTTTGTTTAAGACTTCAATGATTCAAGGTGAACTCATTTGTTATTCCATGTTTCAAAATTCTTGACTACAGGTAATTTATGTTTTTAAATTTTACACCCGTTTCTACTTAATGCTCATAGTCATATTTTTCATCATTGTATGAAGTCAATTACACCTAAAGTAATAAACAGTCTTGTATTTTCCCGACCATAAATTTAAACAGTTATAAATAAAACTTGAAGAGCTGGCAACTGACATCTCGTAGTAAAAACAAAGATTACAGCAAAATAAAAAAAATCTTTATGAATTATGAAAACAATGAATTCATATTCAGTTAAGTAAATTTATTAATAGATTTATTTTTTAATCATTGCATTTGTCTGGTTATTCTTTCCTACATACAGCACGTCATACTACTAAACCCGCAAACATACAATGTTTTATATAATAATTTATATAATGTAAATAAATTATATTATATCTACAGTACATATACACATATATACACAAACACACTCACACGCAATAGTGGGTTAAGGACCATAAAGGTGTAATTTTGTGGAAATCTACTAACATATGTTAAAGGAAAGTGAGGAAATATTAAAGACTTAATAGTACGACAATTGCACAAACTTTCTCCTATTGATTAGTATATCTTCAAAGATAATCTTCAAAATTAGCCTCTGAGCAGACAACCTATAAGTATATTTAATTTATAAAACAAACATGCCATCTTGTTAATCAGAATAATCAGTCTTTACATATAGATTCCAAAACCAATTGTTCAAATATTTTTATTCTTAAAACTTTTAATGTTTCTCTTTTTCACACATTCGTCTACAAGATTTAGGTACGTCTGACATGGCATACTCCTTACTTTTGATCCACACACTCTACCTTCATATATGCTTCGTTACTCGATCCACACTCATCCTCTCAACATGCCCAAACATACTTATGACTCTTCTTTCACAACGAATTATTGTATTTCCTATCAAACCTTACCCCTTCAGCACCCATTCATTACTGACTCTGTCCATACGAGTATTTCCGCATACATTTCTTAGATATCTTATTCCAACCACATTCCCCTTGCTTTTGTGTTTATCCTGACAAACCCACGCTTCACATCCATAAAATAATGTTGACATCAACACACTTTTATAACTGCCATCTTTGCCTTTTTTCAATACTAGTTTATTTATCAACCATAGCCTGCATACATCCAAAAATTCTCTGAGATGCATTCACTCATCTGTACCTACATTAATACAGAACATTCCTCTCAGATACATAAAATAATTCAATTGTTCTGACAATTTTCCATTAATACTAAACTGATAATCATTTCCTAATCCCTCCTGATCAAAAATTATCACCTTAATTTTGGAGACATTTATACGAAGATCAATTCTACCTGACACCATATTCAAACGATTTAATGCATTCTTCAAGTCTCTTTCATTCTTAGCCATCAATACGGCATCATCTTCATATAGCACTTCTCTCACATTCACTTTGTCCACATGTAAACCAACCATTCCATCACTAATATCCCTCTTACACTTATCCATGAATACATCAAACAACTATGTCCATTTGCACACCAACCATGACCTCACTAGTATTCCTCTCAGTGGCGGCTCATGTATTGGCACTGCGGAACTGCAGCACCCCCTATTTCCACTTGATATTATCGATAACATTTAATATAATGAGTCCTTTTTTCTTTAATTATTTATTTTTGTAGTAAAATATATATTCATTAAGCTTAGTGTCAGTACTTCAGTAACCATCCCCCAGTTTATGAAAAATATACAAAAATCTTTGTATGGAACTGTGCGCTTCACAGTGCCAGTGACGTGGTGTTTGACTGTTGTGCGCATGTGCACATAGGAGGGGGTTGGGGAAGAAGGCGGGACTGCCAGGTAGAGAGAGCACTGTTGCTCTCGCAGTGCCGGCTCTGGCGTGATGGTGGAAGGAAGTTTGTTTTTTACTCAGCGTGTGTTGTGCTTAAAACTCGTGTACCATATTCTTGAATGTGATAAAGTGTAGAAGAGTGTAGAATTAGATTATTATCCTGCTTCCCGCTATTCTATTTGATTAATTTTTTTTCGGTTCTTTTATTTAACAGAAAGACTAAATGCGCTTGCAGTACTTTCAATAGAGAAAAATCCCCTCAATTGTCATCCAGAGATCAAGGAGAAAATTATTGAACTCTTTGCGCAAATTGAAACAAGAAGAATGGATTTAATTTTTAAATGAATAGATCAAGCTTGAACTGTAACAATTTAAGTTAAAGTAAGTAAAAATGTTTTTTTATTAAGATTTTATCAAGCTCCTGAATAAATTTTCTTTTTATACATGTTTTTTTCCTTTAAAAATTTTTTAAAACCAACGCTAACATTTTTCTGGCGCAGTAACCCCACTAACTTTAGCTACGAGCCGCCACTGATCATTCTAACAATTATCCATGAATATATCAAACAACTATGGAAACAGAACACAACGTTGTCTAACACCAAGTTCACTTTAAATCAAAATTATTATAACGCATTTTGAAAAAATCACTTATTTTTCTCTTCCAACCCATAAATAAAATTCCCTTAGTTAAAGGGTTAAATATTTAGTTCCAAAAATTCGCCGTGGGAATCTTATGAAAATACTAGATACTAAGCCTTAGCCTGATTGGTAAAATGGTTTAGGATGCCAAAATACAGACAGACAAACGGCATTCGGAAAACCAGTTTTTAGGGTAGAAATCCATTAAATTTTCGAAATCAGTTTAATTTTTTTTTGACGATCACACTACTTACACTCTCCAAGGGGTCACGACAAAGTAGGAAAGTACTTTTGATCCCATAGAAGAGTGAGATTCTTGTCCGAGAAAAGTTTACCGATCAAGTGGAGAGGTATCCTTGAAAGTAAGGGTCCCAGGTGCGATCATGAGATATCACGTACAACGAGGGGGTGAAAGGGGGGGGGGGAGAACAAGCTGGCGAGATATTTATACTCTCTGCGTCAGAAAAAAAGAAGGGTAGAAGGAAAAAAAAAGAGTTGCGAGCGCGCGAGTTTCACAACAACACGGGCCAGCAGCCCAAGATTGAAACGGGATGTCACGGAGCAAGATGGAAAACCTCCTTCCAAAATAAATTGTCACCATGTAAAGGAACAACTAGATGGAAAGATGGGTGAAGAGGGGGAAAGCGTAGAGAATAAGAATAATATCGTGCCATATTACTCGCCTCACAAAAAAAAAATGATGGTGGGTAGAGAGGTAGTTTTGATATGTTCAAAGAAAAGACGGGGCTTAGAAAACGTGTAACCAGTTATCTATTTCTTGATGTTCCTGTATCCCTGGCTACCTACCTCCTGATGTTCATGTATCCCTGGCTACTTACCTCCTGATGTTCATGTATCCCTGGCAACTTACCTCCTGATGTTCATGTATCCCTGGCTACCTACCTCCTGATGTTCCTGTATTCCTGGCTACCTACCTCCTGATGTTCATGTATCCCTGGCTACCACATTCTGGAGCCTATAATACTAACGATATGATTTTTCTAAGCATCATGGGCCCGCGTCTTTATTTCCACGACCCGTGATCAACGGATTACTAAAGGGACAAGGATATGGAAGGTGGCAGCTTAGATTAAATGTGCCAGCACTGGGGCGGATATAAAGTACGAAAATATATGGGGACAAAATAGCACCTCAGTGCACCCAGATGGTATTCGAGTCTAGACCATAAAATCGCTGATAAAACAGAAAAGACGAGACCAACGCCTTTTTGTACGCGTGACCACCTGTGCAGGAATGTAATATATACTCGTAAATATTGTCTACTGTGACAGAAGGGATTACAATGCAAAATATATCAAATTTTGTCGAAACTTTATAGCCAAAATATTATGAGTGACATGTTAAATCATTACATCAAATTTATATACAGTAAAGTCTCGATTATCCTAGACCTGATGATATGAGGTTCCTTATAATCCGAGGTAATAGGATAGCTTTTGTTTCGTGAGAATTATCTATTAAAATATCCTAATTAAACTGGTTCAGTCATCTAGTATGAATAGAGTATTGTATCATTGGATGACTTATCATTCACACTATATTGTGGTACCGTCAATATTATTGACCACATTTTGACTAGTTCGAGTCAGTCACCCGGCATTGACAGTTACAGCTGTATTTTGTCTGTTTGGTTTATTTACGTATGTAATTACGCTGATGTGTTAAGGAGGAGTAAAATTGAATTTATAAGGAGTGTTCCCGCATTTGCACGTACAAAGAATGAAAAATCATTTAGGACAAACTTCCTCCAGTATAACTGACCGGTTTTAGAAACCCAATCTCAATGTCATCAGCAATCTAGTCTATTAAGCGAGTAATGCTTTAGACCATGTGACCACTGAATCGAGTCTACACCTTATTTATTGGTAGTTTATTTTTTGATACATGATACTTATTGAACGCCTATATTAATTGTGAGCAGACAGACGTATTGCTTAGAGACAATAATCAGTATGTTGTATAATCTATAATTTGCTATGTCAAAGATCTACATAGTGTTCCGTGTTATCCGAGTTTTTGGATATCCGGGACAACCTAGGTACCATTAACCTTGGATATTCGGGACTCTACTGTAATAAAAAAATATAATAACACTTAAAGTTTGATAATAAAAGTTCAGGTTTTACTTACTCCTTGTAGACAGTATTTGTCAGCCAGATTTTTAGAATTAAAAATAATTTTAATCTTGGTAAGACTAGATCTGAAATAATATATCAACCCAAATAAAGGTACATGAAAGCTGAATTTTTAATACTTGACTAAAAATTTGTATTCTACTTTTCATGTGGTATACATGCTTCAGAACTTACTGTACATGGGTATATTTGGACCACACCTTGTCCAGATATATTGTCAAAAGATATATTATAAACATCAAACATAGGTGTCTTAAGTTTGGCCTTTGTCTGTAGAAAGTCATGATAAAAGTTACTCATACACATACTGCATAGGCTTTACCAAAATATGTATTTTAATAACTTTACTGTTTTTTTACTGTTAAAAAAACTTAACTAGATGCTTTCTGTTAGCCTTTACAGTTAAAATACAATCGGCGTATTTAAAAACTGTGGATGCCTTATGTTTAATATTGACCGCACGAATATTTTTATATATTATTATATATCCTGAAGGCACAATATGGATTTTCATATTTTGGTTTGGATTAAATAAAAACATACATTGTCTCCTAAATAAAGGACATTCTTGCTTGAAATGGTAAATTTGGCCTAAGGGACAAATAATATTGTATTGTTACCTTATGTAGTTTATGGGTGCATAATGTTCGTCAAAATTTGATCATTTTATTTCAATGGGATCAACTAAATAGGTAAACTTTTCTTAATTAATGCTGGACGTAGTTAAAAGTCTTTGGAGGTTGTATATATTTATGATGCCCCAAGAGATATGTGCACTTACATCAAATAACATGTGAATTACATGATCTATTTTAAATGTTACTTTCTCGCTACCTTAGAGCCAGAGAAAGTATTGTGATCTTCAAAAAAATCGGACGAGAGATTTTGATGAATTTCGACGTCCCCGAATCCAAAGAAGTTGTTTTTGAATTCATGTCTGTCTGTCTGTCTGTCTGTCTGTCTGTCTGTACCTCGGATTAGAGCCTAACTATTTTACTTATTAGGCTAAAACTTTGTATATAGGGTTTTCATAAGGTTACCCCAAGTGGTTTTTGGAATTGAATGTCTAACCCTAAAATTAAGGGTAGTTTACTGAAGGTTGAAAAGAGAAAAAATCGATTTTATCAAAATAGTCCCTAACGATTTTGATTAGACTTAATTTCTAAACATTTATAATTATGCCAAATAAAATGTGTACTCTCAGTTTTTCATAAAAATTAATTTAAGAATTCCGGTCACTAGCGTTAATCCTATTTTTTTTTTATCATATCTCTGTAACTATTTGAGATATGAAATTTCTTATTCTTGCAAATATGTAGGAATATTTATAATATAAATATTTTTTTTGGAAACATATTTTTAAAGCTGTATGCAAATATATATATATAGTAACTTTTGAACACTAAAGTTAAAGTATTGCGACCGCAAAAAGTTATTTAACCCGAGATGTTGATGGATATCGACCTTTCATGAACCCCCGAACCCCAAAAAATTGTTTTTTAATGCCATTGGCTGTGTGTCTTTTTAACCTTAAAATTTTATTTAAGATTGATTTAATAAAGGGCGAAAAGAGAAAAGAACTTTTTCTCAATAGCGGCTTTAACTATTTTGATCAAAATTCTTAACTAGGCATTGATTAATATTATAAACAAAATGGTTATTTTCCCATAAAAATTACATTTATGGTACTTTGAAGTGGAAATTTCCACATCTCATCAACTGTTTGAGACCTATCATTGCAAAATTGTAGCACTATTAAAAATAAAAAAACCTTTTATTTGAAATATTTTTTTTTAGCATCAATAGTTTCTGAGATATTGGTAAATATATTAATACAATTTTGTGATATTTAGTTTTACAGAGATACTACTAATATTTTAACAAAATAATTATCTAATGCCATAGAGTAATTATATATTAGTAAGTCTCTCAAAGAGTTTTATATTCTTTTTCCTTTAACCTCTTAAGGGAAATGTTTGTACAGCAATGATTTATCTCTATAACTTTAGACTAAATAGTCAATATTTACCTTTACTTTTTGGTATAAATTTATAAATGAGGAGTTTAAAAGCAATGCGATGACATGAAGATATGCAACACCTAATAAAATGTAGAACATTTAACAGGAAGTCGAAATTTTTATACGAAGTTTTGACCCTTGTGGACCTAATAACAATCTTTTTTATTAGTCCAAATATACAAATAAGGACATTAATTAAAAATAAAATTATAAAATTTAAAACTGGGAGTAAATTTTTTTAAGTAAATTTAGTGAAATTTGTGCTTGTATTTGCTATTGTATATTATTTCGTTTAAAATATTTTATCACTTTGGAGTAAATGTCTCCATTTTTAAACAATAGAGCGAGAAAGTCCGTGTGGAGCTCGTAGCATTTATTTTATTAGTATGTGATTACAATAAAAAATATTTGTAAGGTAAATTTTGCCATGGGGAAATTTAATTTAAAACTTAGCCACCATATTAGATGGCTACATATAATATTAACCTTCTAACCAATTGTATAATTTGTTATTGTGTGTCTGTATGTTCATCTTGAGACTAAGCCCAAAGTGTAGGGATATTTGCACAGATACAATATTTATAAAAACTTTATTACATCAAATTATCTCTGTTTAGTAAATTTAATTAATTGTATACATATTATATTTCAACTATACGTTTAAGGAGGGTTACAAAAGTGTTTTTTATAGCTTCAAATATACTCAATTTTTAAAATCATTGTTTATCTCATTTGTGTTCAAAAGTTTGTTTGAGATCAACTAATTAGTTATAATTCTATGCTTCTGGTATGGCCAGTATGGACCAACACACATACTTGTTAATTAAATTAGATATTATTAACTCAAAGTAAATTGATTGTTTTACAGAGCTATGTATATACTTACTCGTAGGCCTATGGTCTGTTATAGTTCTGAGTACTTATCGAAAACTGGTTGGCTGTAAAGTAATCTTAGAATAATTTTTCTTCAAAAATAAGCATTCACTGTTATTTATATTTCATTTTTACCCGCCTCGGTGGCGTAGTTTGGCTAACGCGCTTGTCGTGTTGAGCTCGACTGCTGAGGACGGGGAGATCGAGGTTCGAATCTCGGTCGGGTGAACTGGGG
>CABFOV010001554.1:70206-84477 GCA_902141375.1 Timema poppense
AAATCCCCCCCCCCCCCACCCCATTAAAATATTAGCTGGCTACGGCTTTGCCTGGACGTATGCATTATATTAAGGATCTCCAGGGGCAGACTCAACATCTGAAAGAAACGTAAATCTGCATCGGGTGTCGCATGGTCTAACGCGTCACTCTCGTGATAGACTAGACGGACGATACTAGGGAATTCATGGTTCGAATCCTAGCAGAACTGTGGATTCGGAGTCGGGAGCAATTTTTGGGGGAGTCGGAGTTGGAGTTGGAGTCAGTAGAAAGGTACAATTTCCTACTTAAAGAAATCTTATAGTGTCAATCTCGATTCTTACTGGTATAGACATAATCAAGGATCTATCTTATTATCACGATTCTTAACTATCAAAACTTTGATGGCATACAAACAAAAAGAGAAAATTTAGAATTGAGTATTTTTAATTCTGATTATTTATAGTTTTAATTTATTATAACAGGTGATCTCACGGTCTAGGGGTAAGGTCTCGGACTTCTGTGCTGGGGATGCGGGGTTCAATCCTCGGCCCCGATACAGATTTATTCGATTGCCAAACCCTTCCTTCACCTCTGACAAGACGTGTATTAATCACAACTTGTGAATGTGGGGAATGCCAGGCCTCCACCCGTGGTTCGGATCCCACGTTAAACTGTAGGTCCTCCATTTCATCTCACAACCACCCTACCATCAAACATTAGCGTAAGTGCGTATAACCCGAACGGGTAGTAAGACGCGGTGCTAATAATAATAATAATAATAATAATAATTTATTATATGCATAGTTTAATGAATATTTACTCTCATAGTAATATAGGAAATTTACTTAGCCATAAATTGTAATCAAATAAATATATTTTAAGTTCAATTAAACTAAGAACTAATCTGATGCAGTAGCGGATTTAGGCTTAGGCCCGTGAGGCCCGGGCCTAAGGCGGCAAATTTTGAGGGGCGCCAAAATTTTTAAGATGACTAAAATTAAAAATCGATTGGGTTTTCTGTAAACTGTAAGACCAAATTTTAAAGTCTATTTTATTGCGCTCTTACTATCGAAACATGGTACCATTTTGAGGGTAGAATTTCTTTGTTAAAATAATTAATCAGGCAAGTACTAAAATTTGAAATATCTAACAAAAAGATTTTTAAAAACTTTTTTTAATGCTAGCATATTATTTATTTACGAATTTATATTCTTTCATATTTTTCATTCAAAATTTAGTTATAACATTTGTTTGCGCTTTATTATAAAACGAAACATTAATTCACCATGATAAATTATACAAGTGTCAGTTGACTCATGCAATAAATTAAGTATGAGGAGGTCATTGATATTTTCGCACGGACGAAAGCAAGAAAAAAGTTTATTATATGATTAATCAGATAAAAATAATTTATATTTTAATTACAAGCAATTTATTATTAATTCTATATTTAATTGTTATGTTAAAAAAATAAATGTTTAATTTATACCTGAATTAGATTTCTTCTTATTATTGTTATTATTTTCATTATTTTATACACACCCACATATATGTAAATATATGTTTATATATATACTGTTACAAAAAAAAAAGGGCGCCATATCGTCTCGGGCCTAGGGCGTCCTCAAACCTAAATCCGCTACTGATCTGATGATCCACGTGTTAGTGATGAGATGTCTTGTACTACCACGTTAGTACCTAGCATTTTAATGTTAATTAATTAAATATAATTTTACTGTATTCAGATAAGTTTACTATAGTAAACTTCTGATTACAAATTAATATATAAATGTTTAGATTGGAGCAACACAGTCCAAATATTCATTTTAATTTTCTACACATGGTGATATCTATTTTATAATGTTTGTCATGGGCATACTCCCCATTATAATAATAGTAATTATTATTATTATTAATATAAATTTGCCATTAATAAAGAACTCTGAGTCGGACAAAAGAAAAAGTAGAAGCGTTGGAGTTGGGAGTCGAAGGTTCAGCCTACAGACGCCTCAGTCCTAGTACAGAGAGTAGTTTCTACAAAAATGGTACCCACTCTTTTTAAACGCACATGCGAGTACACTTCCTCTAAATTCAACCCTCCCAATCCATAACAAATTAGCGAGATTAGTACATATGCGTTTAACCTGAACGTATATTAATACACGGTGCTAAAAAAATAATTTAAGGTGATGTTATTTGTTTTCCCCCCACGTCTCACTATACACATGTGTAATAATAATTGTGCTTGTGTGTTAGGAAATAAAGGTTGAATTTAGAGGAAAGGCACTCGCGTTCACGTGGAGTGAGAGTGGAATTTCCTTTAGAGAAAACTACCCTCAGTCCATCTGAACGAGATTCGAAACCTGATCTTATCATCATATACAGTCCAGTCCATTTAGAAAGCGATGCCTTGTCTGGATAAATATTTAGTTTCGAGGGCTGCGTCAGGAATTTAAAAATAAGAATGAGCCGCTAAGTAGAATACAATTTATCGGTAGACGCAATTTATTATAAAACAAAACTACATATTATATGCCTGCAATATTAAAAATAAAGAAGATATCTAAAAATAAACAAGTGGTTCTCCAATAAACAGAACTTCATGATATGAATAAAGTCTTTTCATAAATTCCTTCCTTTCCTTAATGTCTGGAGAAAAAAGTAGTTTAGATTTTTGAAACCGTTTATAAATGTTCATTGGTGTGTTTTATAAAAATGTTTATTATTATTATTAGCACCGCGTATTACTAACCGTTCGGGTTATACGCACTTACGCTAATGTGTAATGGTAGGGTGATTGTGAGATGAAATGGAGGACCTACAGTTTAACGTGGAATCCGAACCACGGTGGAGGCCTGGCATTTCACACATTCACAAGATGTCTTGTCAGAGGGGAAGGAAGGGTTTGGCAATCAGATAAATCCGTGCCGGGACCGAGGATTGAACCCCGGCCGCTATAAAAATGGTAAATTCTTCAAAAATGTATTTTTTTTATATTTTGTTATTTCTACTAGGCCTACTATATATAATATCTCATATATAAATAGTCAGGCCTTTATCTTGGGTGCTGTATAAAAATACGTGACAAGCCGCAATTCGCTCACGGCGACCTTAGACCGATCGACGCCCGAGTAGTACTATACAAGTTATATTATATATTTTTTTACCATCGCATATTACTACCCGTTCTGATTATACATTAATTACACTAATGGTTTTAGGGATTAGGAAGGTTATATGTGTAGGAAGTGTACCCGAATTTGCCTGTATGGCAAGTGGAGCACCATTTTGGAAAATACACCTTCAGTACATCTTAACGAGATTCTAACCCATATCTCCCCATCATAGTCTACTGCGTTAGACCACGTGATCATCTAAACGGGTCGGATTATAGTACATTATTATTATTATTTAGCACCGCGTCTTACTACCCATTCAGTTTATACGCTTAATGAAAAACCACCCCCATTTCGACCAACCGAGATTCTAACCTCAATCGCCCCGTCCTCAGCAGTCCAGCTCAACCAAAAAACTAGCGTGTTAGAAAACTACACCACTGAAGCGGGTGTTATAGTATAAATCCTACTGTTCAAAAAACACTTTGAAATGCATTGCATCGCCTCAATCCTTACATTTTAAGACAAAAAAAATCTTAGTAAAAATATTTTAAATATTTTAAAAATTCTATTGATTTTTATTTTAGAACCTTTTAAAAAGACCCTATAGGTACCATTTTTCCAAACAATTATGTATGGTCAAATTTATTTATTTTGTAATAATAGATAGTGAAAATGTTCCTTTGTTATTGAAGCGATATGGTAAATGAACTGGTTGAATGATCAATCATGGACGATATGACGCGAGATAATGGTATTTGTGCATATTCGCAACTTCAAAGTGGGTTTGAAGGTAACCAAAACTATTTCCGATCGAATATTCAACTCTGGTTACTTTGTAGGATCGAAATATTGTTTCGCGATTTCAAAATTAGTCAACACAGGTTTCATCATGTTTCCAAATACGAGAGAATTAGAATATGTTTTATTTGAGGTTTTTTACTCGTTTAAATACCCGTCCGGGTAATATTTCTGTTCACTGAAAAGCTTAACAATCTTCTCCAAATAACCGTGACCTCAATTAAAAAAAAAGTTTTGCCAATAATTCGGCAAATATTGGTTTTACACGATTAGGTGGCTTCATGGTATAAGGGCTCACCTTCGTGATAGACTGTCGATGACGGGGGAACGGGGTTAGATTCCGGTTAGGTGTACTGAGAGTGTTTTTTTACTAAATTATATTCCTTTATCCCTCTACGCAAATGTGGGTACACTTCCTATAAATTGAAATTACTCATCCTTAGTACATTAAATCAGTACATAGACGTAAAAACTAAACGGGCAGTAAGACACGTTATTAAAATACCTATTGGTTTATTAGTTTTTTTAAATTATTTCAAATAAAATTTTGTATTACAACTTTACGATTATAGTCTATTTCGAATCAAATATTGTAAAAGATATGGAAAAAAAAAAATCAGAAATTTCCACCGATGTTAAATATTCTCAAAGTCACTTTAATGTTAAAATGAATATTGCAATTTTGTCTGTGACTTGGGACTAATTTTAATCAAATTTGTTCAAGTGGATTTTGAGAAATATATTTTTTATATTTATGCCCTTCAACAAACAACAATTTATCCTTAATTTTATGGATGGATATAATTAATTCCGAAAATTCCTCTGGAAACCCTTAATACCAATTTTTAGTCTGGTCGGTAAAATATTGTCAGCAATAAACCAAAATACAGACACACACACAGACCGAAATTTGGCATCACTAAAATTACTTTTTCGGTATCACTGGGTCAACGCCAACATCCATAAAAACCCGAATTTGATTTTTTAAACGATCATAAAATTTATCTACCCTTAGGTATCACAAAAAAACTAAAATAGATAATGGACAGTTGTTAAAAGCATTGCCATTTTTGTAGCCTACTCTCTGTTTATTATGTAAGCTATCAAGCTTACCTTGCTTGGTTACACTATGGTAAAGAATATAAAATAGGGTCATAGTGTAACTGTTTACTGAGACATACAAGTGTTGCAGATCCAAATTACGACGTTACCTAAATGTTTTTACTTTTAAAATAGATGATTGTGCTTTTCACAAAGTGGTAAATAAACCATAAAATGTTTTGTTGTGCTCTAAGTTTCAGATAGAAGTAGGATAATTCGCTAAATCCAAGCACAAATTAACACTTAACTTTACTAATATAAAAACAAAAAACGTATATTACGCAAAAAGGAAAAAAAGGGGTTTACCAAAATAGTGTGGAATTCAAGCTCCGAAGAAGAGAAAGGGCTTAGAAGTGTAAGAAGGCTCCAAACACACAGGGATATTCCTTTCGTAGCGAGAGCTTTATAAAGGATACGATGTTAACTAAGCCGTCAGAAAAGGGAAGATAGGAATTATGATTCCAATGGTGATGGGGGGGATCCCCTCTCTTTACTCCACTTTGAAATGTAACTATCTTAGATACAATCCTCATAGAAAGATCCTTCTCTATGTCATCCCCCTCCGAACCCTCATTCATCTGAACGTATTCAGTAGCATCCATCTACCATCCGTGTGCCTCTGTGCATTTGCTAGCCATCGTAGTGGAACATCTACCAGAAGGGAGTCTTCTGTGTGCAATAATGCGAAGGGCTCACGCACCACATCACTCCACACTGCCCTTTCCTTTTGAAAGCCAACATCGAGAGCATGCAAAGCTTATTCGATACATTAGAATAAAAAACGAAACCTTCAAGATGTTCCGTTTCAAGACGAATATTTTGGGAATATTAAATATTACCTTCAAAATAATTAGGAGATTATTTAATTCTGAATTACTAGCTTAAGTGAGTTGAATTACATTCTTATTATATTATAAATTACCTTTTTAAAATATCAAACCATAATTTTCATTGTTAACGGTGTTAATATTTCATTATTATGTTATTATTTACCTACTCTATGGCAGGGGTCCCCAATTTTTTTGATCGAGTTCCGTTTTAAAAAACTCTACATACTTCCGTGGTCTGGCCAAACTTTAACAGTGACTCAAGTTCAAGCCTAATTTTAGGACAATACTAATTCAAAAACGTGTGTTTCTTTCCTTTTAGTTATTTTACTACTTTATTATTGCTGACCTTCCATATTTACTACCCACACCCTTCCAAAATAGCATCATTTCTTCTGTTTATCACTATTTCGTCAAGGTCCTTAAAAATGTCTCTGCGGTCTGGATGTGAACCGTGGCCCACCATTTGGTGACCACTGCTCCAGGAATTAGGAACTTTAAAGTACATTACCGCACTTACAAAATTTGGCTACCTATCCCTATCTTGAGTTAGTTCTATCCAGTCCACCTCATTACACCTTATCCCTATCTTGAGTTAGTTCTATCCAGTCCACCTCATTACACCTTATCACTATATTGAGTTAGTTCTATCCGGTCTCCTATTTTTACTTATTTTTTTATTTTTTTGTTAAGGATATAAATATGGAATTTTTCTTTCAACCCCTTTTGAAAAAAATTCCATATAATTCAATATGTTTTCGTCTGATTTTACATAAACTCGGGTTGACTGGATAAAATCTTCTAGTGTGTAACCCTCCCCTGAAAAATAATAGATAAGGAACATTGGTTTTATTCAATAAACAATGAATCAATTTTAAACAATAACAATATTTACATAGCAACTAGAGACTTGCTACCACGTGGCTTTCAGGTAGAATAATTAGAAATTTCATTCTGAAAAGTTAACAACCAATAGTACTTCCCAAAAATTAAGTTTCGATATAATCCAAATCTTAAATGTCCTGCCACCTCATTATAACAATTTGTACTTTAATAAAAGTTTCGAAGATTATAAAATAAAATATTAATCTTCAAGATCTCTGCCATCTCGTGGCAACAATATGTACAATAGTGCACTTAAAGTTACAAACCACAATATTAGATTTTTAAGTTCTCTGCCATCTAGTGGCATCAAAATGTATTATAGTGCAGTTAAAGTTATAAATCACTATTTTGAAATTTTAAGTGCCCTGCCTTCTCGTGCCATTTAGTTAATTTTACCAAATAATTATTTACTCGGTAAATGACGCCTTATACCCACCAGTTAGATGGCCATAGCCTACGTGAAAGCGCAGTGAGACGCTAGCCGCCAAGCGGCGAAACAAAACTTAACTTTAAAGGTTGAAGGAAAATTAAGTTTCCCCAATAGACATAATTTTAATTGAAACGAGGCTACTCACCAGCCCGCTAATAAAGGAAAATATCCTCATCCCATTTCCGCAATTTAAAATTATAATTCTAAATTAATAATTTTGAATGGATTCCATAATATAGCCAAAAGGGAACTTTGAAAAAAGTATAGGTTAAGCCCTAGCTAAAAATGCGTCACTTGTCTCATCCTAAGACAATGTTACAATGAGTCCTGATACAAACAAAACACAGCCATTATAGTGACCACACAAGACCACATGTCCACAGTGAGTAGCGGAGGGAAGAGGGGATAGGGAGTGAGAGGTAAGAGACCACGAAGCGCGTAGCAAGATTGCGGACATTCTGGGAACCAGTAGAATGAGCTAGTAGGAAAGGAGGGGAAGGAGGTGCACGGGACAGGCCAGGTGGAAGAAATAATAACCAAGTATGTGCAGCCGCCTTTACTTGTTTTTCTTGGGCGTGACCCTTTTCACTTTCTGAAAGCTGGTTCACACATCCCTCAGTCAGTTTTTAGATAGTGTGTTAGAGGGAGGAGGTCCCGGCCAGAAGTAAAGGAGTTGGAGTCCAAACGAGCCTGAGGGTGAGTATTATGCCATTTAATTGTACTGTTACTTGTAACGTGCTACAAATTATATAATAATTTTAAACTTTTTTTTACTACCACATCTTACCACCTATTCAGGTAACACGCATATGTACTAGTTACACTAGTGAGCTAGGGATGAAGAAAGTTGAACTGAAAGGAAATGTGCCATTATTTGCTTAGAGGGAGGGTGTAAAACCACCTTCAGTACCCCAGCTGTGATTCGAACCCTAATCTTCCTATCTTCAGCAGCTTATTCCAACACCAGAGTGACGCCTTATTTCATGTGGCCACGGAATCAGGTAACTAATTTTAAACTACGGTCATGATAAAAATTTTAGCCATCTTAAATTGAATATTATTTTTAGATTAAATACAGGTCCGTATACATTGATGTTTCTCCTATTTTCTTCAAGTGAATACTTGAGGTTTTCCCTTAAAATTCACTTTCTTTATCCTACATCCTATTATATCTTAACTACAAACAGTCATACACTTGCACTTCCTTATTTTAATAAATGTATAATATTTTACGTATTCTATTATATTTGTAAGATTGTATACAAGTGCACTTTAATCCATTAGATGGATAACGTTACTACAGAATCGTTTATCTAAGAGTCAAATTTTAATAGGGAGATTTTTATTTAGAAAATCTACACTTTTTTTTGCGTTCCACATTGATACCTACCATTTCACTACATAATTTTTTTACACGCATTGCTATTCTTTATCAAAATTGACATCTGCAAATCGTATGAATTAATGTATGAATACTGGAAAGTAGATCTAGTAACTTTCTAGTCGTCTGATAAGGCTTTCTTATAAAAATTGAATCGAGTTACCCGCTTTGTTGGTCGTCTAGTCTAGGGCCTGACACTAGCAATAGATTAGACTGCCAATGACTGGGAGATCAAGGTTCGAATCTCTGTCGGGTGTACTGAAAGTGGTTTTTCCAAACCTGTTTTACACTCACCCCTCACACAAATACGGGTACGCTTCCTCTAAATATGACCTTCATCATCCCTAAAACTATTAGCATAATTAGTACAAAAGTATATCAACCAAATAGCTAGAAAGACGTGGTGCTAAAAAAAATAAAATAAAGTGTTTTCATACACACTAATCTTTCACTAGGAATTATCTCACATAGTCAAGAAAATTTGCAAATATATTTATAATCGAGACGTTTAACAACCGGTAATTATATTTTAATTTTATAGTTTGGCTAGCTATTTTAATGTGGGTGAGCTCGCTAGAAACTCGATTAGTAAGTTTCGAAACTAAGGGTCCCTTTGGGGATGAGGTTTATTCTGTCCAACTTCACGGTGCTTTGCGTTCTCCACTTTACATCGGCCAATTGTAACACCCTCAAGACCCATGTCCTGTCTTAAGAACAAGTCTCTGCTTTGGTCACGTGTGACGCGATTGTGCTGCCAACGTCCGCTGCGTGAACTTCCGGAGGGATAAGGAAATAACCTTTGGACCAGGGGCTCCCAAACTGTGAGCCACGACGCCCTGGGGCGTCAGCGGTCTTGGGCCAGGGCGTCACGGCTACAAGTAAAAACTAAATCTTATAATTTATGTTGAAATGCAACATGCAAATTTTCAATACGTGTAATTGTAAATATTTTAAAGAAGGGAATAAATCATATAAGAAAACACAGAATTTATTTCTGGTGAAAGCGATTCTTTCAAATGAGTTTCGGATTCTAATGGTCCTTGAAAACTTGGCATGTCGAGTGCAACTTTCTCCCCTAAATTCTGAAAATGTACTGAACCAAAGTCAAGTAATTTTTGTTTTGCATATTGGTTACAGGGGTTTGAGAACCCTAGCTTTCGACAGCCGCAAGAAAGACTATATTTAAGGAAGTGCGCTTTCAATGCTTATAGCCGGGTACACAAAATATCATATTAATACTTTAATCACCGGATTTCCAATCAGGTTGTTCCTAGATGAAGGAAAGTTTGGGTTGCAGCATAATTAACTAGGGACTAAAATATCCGAGCACATTTACCATTGATCAAGTAAAACAAACATGACAACAATGTAAAAAGTGTTGTATTTGGAAAATATTATTGTGAATTATCCTAAATCTATGAATAAGGTTGGCTATGATGTGCACTATATATTGCGTCTCTGGTAGCTTAGGCATCTTGAAATTTATACATACATTTAAATAAATTGCAGTTAAGGAAACATTACTTATGATACATGTTTCAAGAAATTCAAGATGAAGCTTAAACTATGACTTAAAAAAGTTAATTTCTTTCCTGTGGATGTTTTGGAACCTAACCATTACATATAATTTTGGTAGTATTCATAATAATTGAAAGGAGAAATATGTGAAATGAATAATACAAGGAGCGCAATTAGATGCTACATTTATTTATACATATAAATTTAAATAAATGTAACATCTAATTTAATTTTTTATATTATTAATTTCATTATATATAACTTTATTGAATAGTAAGTTGAAAAACTTAAGTTTAAGTTGCCATCATTGCCACTATCATCCTATAATAAAAGTCACACTCAAAATAAATAGTCAAAAATACACATTACTTTTATTATTCACTAAATTAAGGAGGAATAATTTTATTCAATTATTAAAACTTATAGCCTATATCTCCCATCGACAAGATGATTCGATGAGTCAGTTGATGAATGAAAATTGGCTGGTTATCTTGACCAGGGATTAATTATATCGACAATCATATCGTTACTGTCATCTAGTTGGAGCTGTATTACCTACCTAGTTTAGGTGTTATCTGGGGGTGAGATGGGCTCTTAAGACGTCTGGGTCTAGCTGTATTACCTACCTAGTTTAGGTGTTATCTGGGGGTGAGACGGGCTCTTAATACGTCTGGGTCTAGCTGCATTACCAACTTATTTTAGGTGTTATCTGGGGAGAGAGGAGGTGAGACGGGCTCTTAAGGTGCGGCCAAAAAGAGTTCAAGTATTTTTACAGTTTTTATAGGATTGAATTTTTTGGCCAAAATAAATAAAATAATTCTCTAGTATCAACATAGAATTTAGTTTACTGCACATTCTAATATCGACAGATCTTGAATATCTGTTAAAGGTGTCCTGGAATTTTATCAAAACCTTTTCTTTTTATTTAAAATGTTTTGACAAAATTCCAGGACATCCTTGACAGATATTCAAGATCTGTTGATATTAGCACGTTCAGAAAACTAAATTCTATGCTGCTACTGGAGATTTTTTTTTATTTTGGCCAAAAAAATGTAATGCTATAAAAACTGTAAAATTCCTCGCGCTCGCTTCTGCCGCACCTTAAGGTGATTCGTACAAAAAGCTTCTCCTGGAATGAATAGACTATAACATTTTGACAGGGAATTTCTTAACATGGCTGAAGAATGGTGGTGAGTTGTGAAGGGGAGGATGGGCAGACGAATTGGGAAACTAAGCTGGGATTGCCAGATCTTTGTACACAACAGTGTTGTCATAGAACTACCTCTTTTTCTGCTAATTTAGAACTTGAATGGTCACTGCATGACTCCCAGGAGTTGTTGTCTTGAGTATGAATCCTGGCTACTAAGATTAATATAATATTAATAATTTAAAATAATGAACTTATTACACGAGTCGCGAAGTATTTATTGTACCGAATACTTTTAAGCCTATATTTACAAAATATGTTCTAATAATAATAAGAAAAAATGTATTACTAGGGAATTTAATGAAATAATTTGAGTGGTGAAAGCTTAAGTGTTCTTTTGTTATTCTTTTAGCACCGAGTCTTACTATCCTTTCGCGGTATACTCACATGTACTAATTACGCTATAATAAAGTTGAATTTAGAGGAAGTGCACTCGCATTTGCGTAGAGAGAGAGTGGGAAACAATTTTTAATTAAACTACCTTCTGTACACCTGACGGAGATCAAACCCCGATCTCTCTGTCTTTAACGATCTAATCTACGACGAGAGTGACGCCTTAGAGAGCATGCTAGCACCGGAGTAGGATTTAGAGTTATTTATTTGTAGTAAAAAAAAAGTATTACTTTTCGTTATTATTATAATAGTTAACAGAGCTCATTATTGGCATCTTACAAACCAGCCGAAAAGCTGTAAAAATGTTAGAATATCACGTAGGTCAAGTGGCCTACAAGAATAGGACCAACTGGTCGACAAGCTTATGCATAAGAAGACAAAGTGATCGACAGCCAACTGTTTGACCAAATAAATAAACATGTTTCAAATCTTGAGTGTGTCAAGTGATCGACACGTTTAAGACCATTTGATAAGATATACAACTGTTTGACATGGGAGGACCCACTGGTATACAAAAGTCGAGATGGATTGACCAATTGACCGACAAGTCAATACATTGCAAACAACGTGATCGAAAACAAAATAGTAAACGGAAAATAACAAGTAAATTTTATGAAATATTATTTGTTAACAAAATTTATAGCTCTAATAAATACCCACATTTGTGGTCACATGGTCCAATGCGTCATTAGCATTCCTTATTCTGCGTATAGCTCAATCGGGGAGTGAGAAGCTAAGGAAAAAAAACAAACAAATTTAGTGGATTTTCTAGCACCGCATCTTACTACCCGTTCGGGTTATACGATAATTTTGTGGATTAAGGTCATCATTAGTAAGGCATCACTTTTCTAAGTTGGTCTTTTTGGGTTAACCAGTTGGCTGTAGATCATTTTGTCCGCATATGCATGAGTTCAACCATTTGGTACAAGTCATGTCCTACTCGTATAACCAGAACCCGGGACATCAAACAATAGTAGATTATGAACTAGTGGTAACAAGGCCCCTAGACATCAAATAATAGAATATTATATACCACTAGTAACAAGGGCCCGGGACATAAAACAATAGAATATTATGAACCACTATGTAACACTATGTAATCGATCACCCCTCATTGGGCGTCAATTGTAACAACTATTGAATTAAACGCTCCGCTTTGGGCACCAATTGTAACACTATGGAATCATTCACCCCGCTTCGGGCGTCGATTGTAAACACTACGGATTAATTCCCTGATATAATAATGCTGTGATAATGTTCAGGTTGTCTATAGCTCCGTGATCGAGCGCCTATCATCACTGTACGGAAAATATACCGTTTAACCAGCTGTCTATAGCTCCGTGATCGAGCGATAATTAAAACGGTATAATTAATTAATGTAAGAAAGAGAACGGTTGATGGCTGTTTATTCACACACGGTTTATTTATATGACACTTGTTAATTACTTATACATATTCCAATTAAATGTGTTATATCACTGCACACTTGTGATAATAATGTAAGTTATTTTATACTGTGTTAGACTGTGACTGCCAGTGTGTGGCTTGTGCGTGGGCGGAGATCCAGGCGTAGATGTTTGGATCCCGGATGATGTGTGCTTGTTTGACTTGTGCGTGGGCGGGAGATGCCTTAAACATACGCACAACGGTTTATATATGACATACCCCTTGAATGTTTCAACTCTCGCCAACCGTGTGAAAACCAACTAATAGAAAGAGTCATGGCGACAGGTGTTGTGAAGGCTAGCTTCTTATTGGTATAGGGAAGTGGCGTCTTCTGCAAATACTGTGGAGTTGTTCCTTTTAACAGGAAATAGCGCAGTTGTTCTTTTAACAGGAAAGATGGTATAACAAATATATATTAAAGGTGTAATCCTTTTCACATTATTTCTGAGAAGCGCGTGTTTCTTCATGGATGAATCTTAAAAGGATACTTTACATATATTACTTTAAAATAAAAACTACCTTCATCCATGACTTTTTACATAATTTAGAGTTAATAAAACCAATATCACTACAACTATTAACAAGGCCCTGGGACGTCAAACAATAGCAGATTATGAACCAGTGGTAGCAAGGCTCCGGGACATGAAATAGAATATTATGAAACAAAGTACCCAAGGCCGTAGTGAGCCAATAATTTAAAAAGGAGGGGGGGGGGGCGGGGGTTGGTGGACACATCCACCAATTGCCGGAAGCTATAATTTAAAAAAATGTATACATAGTTCTAGAAGCTATCTGAAGTGTTTTTTTGGGAACATAACATCATAACTACCGAAGGCTAGGAAATATTCTAAGTACTAAACACCTCTAGAAACAATTTGAAGGTTATTTTTTTGCGACATAACCCCATAGCTGCCGAAGGTTGGAAACATTCTGAATATTAAACACCTCTAGAAGCTATCAAAAGTGTATTTTTTGGCAACATAACCCCCTAACTCCTGAAGGCTAGGAAAAAATTCTAAATATTAAACACATCTAGAAGCTCTCTGAAAGTGCTTTTTACGGTTACACAGATCCCTAATTAGTACCTGTATCTTAATTTTGATATTGTTTGAACCATAAATAAATCCATATATATGTTTTTCATAAATTTCGTGGGGGGTTTAAAACCTCAACCTCCCCCCCCCCC
>CABFOV010001554.1:84492-86992 GCA_902141375.1 Timema poppense
CCCCCCCCCCCACCTTCCCGGTCCACGGCCTTGTACGTACCTGAAAACATCGTAGATCACATCTTTCATTGTTTTAAGTTTAAAACGATTCGTGTTCGATTTCACCTTTTTGTTTAGTTTTCTTGGTTTTGATGCACGTTGATTTTTTAGGGTTGAACTTAGCCGTGTTTAATAAACACATAAAATTATGTATTTTTTAAAAAATACCTAAAGAAATGCAGTACTCATGTGACATTAGATATATTTTCAAAACTTTTAAGATTTTGATAATGTTCAATTTAAAACCAGTAATAAAAGTGAAACTCATAAATTTTTATACATTCATGAAGTTAATTGTAATATTCAGATAAACAATAAGTTTAAAATCAATACGCGTTTTGATGTAACAAGAGATGAGTTCCTTTGACACTTTGAGTTGAAGAATAAAACTAACATAGTAAATTACTAGAGGAAGGAAAAAGAGACAAAATAAATGTCACAACTCGTCACTCAGGTGGTAAGACGGGGTGCTAAAAAACACTAAAACACTTAAAGGTGAGTCATTAGTCGGAGACCGGAGTAGTCCTATTCTTCCTTTGTCGGCTAATCTGTGTTATTGGTAGGTACAGTCAAACCAAGAAGTTTCAGGAAATGGATATAATAAATTTACGTTTGCATTGATCAACGTGGTCAAATAATAAAATAAAATAGTAGAGTTAGACTAATAAACCAAAGAAATTTGAAATGACGACATTAAGCACTACAAAATGATATAAAATCAATGTATCGGGGTATAAAACGAAAAGTACTTGTATACGGTCAAAAATTATGTAATTTTACTACTAGCTTAAAAATTAAAAATAATTTTATTTAAATATTGTAAGTACTTCATTGAATACACTTCATATGCATGTTTAGCTAGAATAAATTTAATCCCCATACATTAACTATTTTACCTTAAAATTAGTACGTAAAATGAATAAAATAGTAAGTTTGATTACTTATAACTCGAAAACTGTAATTATTTGAAATCAATGAAACAATATTTAGAGCTTATATTTATACACTTATCAAAATAATGCAATAAAATTTTGATGGTCTAATGACCTTAAGGCGTCTGGTTCTAGCTGTATTACCTACCTAATTTAGGAATTGCTACCCAATATGATATAAGAGAGCGATAACAATTATGTGCCCGTCTATAACCCTGTACAACACCTAGTTTGGTAAATTACTGTTATGTACTGTACTGTACTGATTATCACAGGGTATAGCACATAACACACGTGGTGAGGGAGGAAAAGGAAATAGAATCTGATGCGTGGACGGTTCCGATAATCATTCCAGTTAGCGTAGATTCCCTCTGTTTGAAAATAGCCTTGACTCGCTCGAACATGTATCACGATGAGTCAGCAATTAGAACGAGTCCAAAGGGGATTCAGAATAGAGGGGTGAAGAGGGAGTAGAGGAGTTTTGGGGAGTTTAGGGGTGGGTTGGTAACTCAGGCAGATTCGCATAGGCAGACAATTCAACCATTAAGAAAAGGGCTACGTAGTTCTAACTTTCTCTTCCGTTTTCTCTTTCGTATTTTTTTCCTCCCTCCCCCCTCTTTCCCCTCATCGTTTTGAAGTAGTGACCTTGTCGCTATTCTCTTGCTTGACTTCTTCTTAAAGTTAAAGCAAGTGTGTTAGATGCGTTGTAATAATTGTCTTCGGTGCAAAGCAGTGGAGCTTGAAAGCCTGGGTTGGAAAGAAACTGCGGATCAAGGAGTTCTTAAAAGGGTTAGGAACAAAAGCAAAGATGTCATAAGAAAGAGAGGAAAAAAAAGATATGTAAGAGGTAAATAGTAAAATAAAAAGGGGATAAAGAAAAAAGAAATATTAAATTAAATTCTGAACAGAGCCCGTACTTTTTTTTTTCCACTACAACAAAAGAGTGGTATGTAAAATAGCTTTAAGAGAGAACAAAAGAAGTCACCAGAGACTTATAAAGTGAAATTCTGGAATTTTCTGCTATATTATCTATGATCATTTCAAAGAGGAAAAGTAGGAAATGCATCTAGAAGTTCTTGCTTTAAGTATTCAAACGGAAAATCATTTAAACGATTATATAAAGTTAGGTATCGAGTGAAGACTCTTTGGTTAAATGTTTAATACCATCATTTTTTTAAAATTCATACTAAAATATGGACATTTGTGTATATATTCTTCTACTATTTGAAAGTTATTATATATATATATATATATATATATAACTATCAAATATCTGCAACTAAAAATATTTCATAAATTCCCATTATAAAAATATATTATGTAATGAATTGAGCTAAAGGTGGAGTGTAATGGCCGTTATAAAAGGTCGGTGCTCTTGCAGTTTTATAGAAAAATATTTTTTTAGCAAAAAAATAAAAAATCGCCAATACATAAATATAGTTTAATTTTCTTCACGTGGTGATATCAACAGTTGTTGAATATCTGTCAAGAGCATAGTGGCATTAGATGACGAACTTTTTAAATTAAGA
>CABFOV010001554.1:91992-112811 GCA_902141375.1 Timema poppense
ATTTATTTTTTAAGATATTTTGTTCGTATCCATCCTGTTACCATACACATTATAGCTCAAAGTAATTAGTAAAAATGAGAGGATTTGTTTGGACACCATGTTAAGTTATATACGGGCTGTCCCATAATGGTTCTTTCAAAAACCTTTTTTCCCCACCACGTCTCATTACCAGTTCGGACTTTACAAATATGTACTAATTACACTAATGAGTTAGGGATGAGGAATATTGAATTTAGAGTAAATGAACCAGCATTTGTGGTGTAAGTGCTGAAACGTCTGAAAGAAACTGTCAGGAGACAATGGCCCGAACTGTGGAGAGACAAATACTGGTTTCTCCATCACGACAACGCACCCGCTGCACACGTATCGCTACTGATTCGTGACTTTTGCGCCAAAATGGAGACAACTGTGCTCTTTCAAGACTCCCTACTTTCCTGACTAGGCCCCCACCGACTTTTCCCCGTTCACCAAAACTAAAAAGATACGTTGAAAGGACGAAGAATCGACATTATTGAAGACATCACGGAAAAATTGCAAGCACACCTAAGTGCAATCCCTAAGAAAACCCAATCAGAATTGCTTCAAGAATGTGTATCAACCAACAAGAGAGTACTTCTAATGTGAAAAAGCTTAATAAGTTTTAGGTAAGCCCAAAGAGATTATAAAAAAAAGTTTGGAAACTTTTTAACAGACCTCATAAAAACTATTTAGTAAAGGCGTTCATAAAGCATCCCTAAGAGGGTTAAAAAAGGAGTTTAAAATAGGCTACTCAAAATATTCAAACCATTTTTCACATTTCCAATTTGACTAGAAATCTGAGATTTGATTTAATTATTGATTAGAGTTAAGGTAAAAGCTTTAATAAAGCACCAATACGAGGGAGGAAAAAGGGTTCAAAATACTCAAAATATTCCACTGATTTATCCCACTTCCTTTTAGTTTGAAAGCTGTAATATAGCATAAATGTATATTAGAGGTTCATATTCCATAAAAATAAGTGATGTGGTGATTTCTAATGAACATTAAGTTAACTCTGGGAGGTATCAGTCTTAGTTTGACTGACTACACTTTGGTGATTTCTTATAAGCTGCGCCATTTTGGAACCAGACAAGGTAAGCCAGGGTAAACTTAAGGGTACCCTTGAGTGATTTATTGTTTAGGCAACTTAAGATCCCAAAAACAAAATTTACTCGAAATTGAAAGCTCCAGGACGTACCAACTAAAGTCAATTCCAGGAAACAGATATTTATTCATTCGAAAATGGAAAACGAAAGAGAAATATCAAATTACAGGAAAATATATTCCACCACACGATGATCCAAAAGCAGAGATAACCTCTCACCTAGATCCACATTTATAATCACTGCGCGAAGTATTGACCTTCTGAAAAATAAATATTGGGTATCCCTTTTCAGTGGCAGTGAAATTCATCAGGCGAGATGAAATATACTTTATCAAATGAAATAATAGCTACAGATTTTTTTTCCCGTAATGTATGGCAAAATTAGCTTAATGACATAAGATATAACATGCATACAATTTTTGTAGATACAAAGTTTTTACTAAAATATCAGAGTAAAATTATATTTAGAAATGGAGAAAAAACTTCGGCAAAAAAAGGGTTTATCAGTTCCTAAAACATCATATTAACCTTTAAATTAAAAAAGAAAGAAACTTAATCTAGAGAATTGAGAATTCATGGAATTTGATCCATTAGAATTGGTAACATGATCGTAACATGATCTTCACTTCGAGCTCGCAGAAACATGCTATTTTTTTTATCACCACATCTTACTACCCGTTTGGGTTTTACGCATATGTACTAATTACGCTAGTTGTTTAAGGGATGAGGAAGGTTGAATTAAGAGAAGTTCTACCCGAATTTGATTGGAGGTAGAGTAGTAGAAATCCATCTAGTAAAAAGCCACCCTTAATATCCCCAACCGGAACTAAACCCCAATCTCCCTGTCATTGGCAGTAACAGTCTATTACGAAAGTGACGCCTTAAACCATTCGAACAACGAAGCGGGTGAACTATATTTTCGTATAATTATTTATCAAAGACGATCTTTTTCATCAATTACCTTAAATATAAAAGTTTTCGTTCCATTTGATAGTCCCATTTTGTTTGGAGTTATAGTTAATCAGACATTAGCAACTAACTCAAATATTTGTAAAACCTACCTTTTATAAAATGTTTATATTAATTTAACAGAACATGTATTTAGAATTTGGCTGGGAGCTGATCTTTCCATGATTTGTTTACACTTTCCTTGATTTTACGAGTAAAACAATTTTAACAATTTAATGGTCGAATGGTCTATGGCACCATTATCACAATAAACTGGACTGCCGATGAAAGGGAGATCTGGGTTCGATTCCAGTAGGTGTATGGTGAGTAGTTTTCCACTCTCCTTCAACGCAAATACGGGAATATTACCTCTATAGTTCTTCCTTCCTCATCCCTAACCCATTAGAGTAATTATCATACATGCGTACAACTCAAAATAGTAGTAAGATGATAAAAAAATACCCGATTCCCAAAGTTCCACAAAAACAATCGCCATTATTTTTTAAATAAAAGTTTATAGGCCTAGGTTACACCTCAAAATATAAAATTTCATAAATATTTCAAGGGGAATCTTTATTTCAGAAAACAACGTATCTCAAGTTAAACTTAACGGATTTTTGTTTTTATTATTTAAAAAATAAAAGAGCCTATTTAGAAGATTAACATATCTATGTTTACGAATTTTCAATAGCTTAGAATAATAATAATAATAATAATAATAATATTAGCACCGCGTCTTACTACCCGTTTGGGTTGTACGCTTTTAATTACTAATTACGCTAATGGATTAGGAATTGGGAAGGTTGAATTAGAGGAAGTGAACCCGCATTTGCGTGGAGGTAGAGTGGAAAACCATTTAGGAAAAACTACCCTCAGTTCACTCGACCGAGATTCGAACCTCGATCTCCCCGTCCTCAGCAGTCAAGCTCAACACGACTAGCGCGTTAGCCAGCTACGCCACCGAGGCGGGTAATAGCTTAGAGTTAATCTACATATTAGTTACGTTAGTCAGTGAATGTATTGATGTTAAAATAATAATATTAATAATGCAGTGTTTTGGCTAAATCAACCCTTAGCTCAGTTTGCCGAAATATTATCCAGTACAAATGTACCGTTGTACAGGGGACACCCGAATGTACTAATAATAGTCTTTCCATGTCCTGATGAGATGAGGTGATGGTGATAGTTAATATAAGGGTGATAGTGAGTATGATGGTGATAGTGATCATGAGGGTGATAGTGAGTATGAGGGAGATAGTGAGTATGAGTGAGATAGTGAGTATGAGGGTGATAGTGAGTATGATGGTGAAAGTGAGTATGAGGGAGATAGTGAGTATGAGGGAGATAGGGAGTATGAGGGAGATAGTGAGTATGAAGGAGATAGTGAGTATGAGGGAGATAGTGAGTATGATGGTGATAGTGAGTATGAGGGTGATAGTGAGTATGAGAGTGTGGAATCAGTAGAAAAATTTAAACCTAACATTAGCCTAATTACCCAAATCCTGGTGAAATATCCCGGTGCTACCCATGAATTGAACCCAGGGTCTTTAGGTCAGTATCCTGGTGCTCCTACGCTTATATCATGGTCGCTATAAAGACAGGGCTACCAATATTATTAAAAAAAGTGTTTCAAGTTCCTTTAGAATTACACAAAATTCACGAAACTTCTGAACTCCCCCTGATCTTTAGTCTGAACCAAGTCAGTTGGTCAAGCAAGAAAGACGAATTAGGAGATTTTTCCCTTGGGTTACTTTTTATCGTCTGAAAAAATCCAACAATTTTAAAAATAGTGGTATTTTAACCATGTTAACTATTAACATTACACTTACCATTTTCAACTTTGACTTATTAATATAAATTATATTTGCATTTTAATTTTCATTTACCCCTCCATCCCTTCCTCTAGAAATTGGAGCCATTTTATTTTTTAAGAGCTCATTTTGTAACATTTTGCAAGCTAAGTGTGACAAGAAAAACTTTTACGACGATGACCAACAATTTGAATAAATCAAAGGATTAATTTACCCCTTCTCCTAGACCTACCCCTCCATTTTTTTCCTTCTAAAGGTTCATACCGGGATGTTGAAATAATCCTTAAAATAAGTATCCCATTAACATAATATTAAACTTTTGTCGTAAAAGAGACAAATTTTTATCCTTGTTAGCTCAAACGGGTGTTCCAAAACTCTACGCATCTACATCTGTAGTTGTATTGACCATAAAATTGTTTCAAGAGGAGAATATTCTTTTATAAATATTTTTTAAATAGCCCATTAAAGTTTTTACTTTACACTTAAATAAAATTAATAGACACAAAATAGTTTGGACACATCCAAAGTATTTTGATGAAAATAGATTCCTTAAAATCATATAAGGGAACTTCTTTAAGCATCTGGTCGGAGTTCAAATTTCTAAAAAATACTATCGTGTTGTTAATTTGAATAAAATTATTAGTTTTGGTTGTGATATCAACTATAAATTTATCTATTTTTTAATATTAGGGATTATTCAAACTAATCATAAGACTTCATTTATTTCCCAGAACTGTGAACTTCAAACAAAGCCATGCTGAATAGTTCTCGATATTTAAAAAAGGGCAATCTATAAATAAATTTCAATTAGCAAAGTTGAATTTTGTAAAGAAAATACAAACCGTTTTCATACTCTTACTATCATCCCTGGCTAAACTTATTTTAATTAGGCTAATAGGGTATAAATGAACAAGGTAGGATTTAAAGGAAGTGTACCAGAGTTTGTATGAAGGACGAGTAAAAAACTATTCATGAAAAAACCCACTGTCATTAAACTCTGTTGGGATTCGAACGCTGACCTCCTGGTCACAAGAAAGACATATAACTATTTTTTTCCTAATATGATTTTATGTGGTGTGATTGCGTTTCACTATCCGTTCGGGTGATACTCATTATGTAATAATGACGTTAATATGTTAAATATATCAAAGGTGTATCTTAATTAGTGTGGAGGTAGAATGTAAAACCATTTAGCAAAAAAAAAGTCACTTTAGTCCATCTGACAGGTATTCGAACCCCTATCTCCTCGTCATCGGAAGTCTAGTATATCGTAAATAGACAAGTATACATACCATTCGTTCAACTACAGGGGTATTTAAAATTTATTATTCATATATACGTAATCAAAGCTATTCATAGTGTAAAGCATATATATATATGTTAACGATATTAGATTGAAAAAGAACACAGACGGGATATAAGCTCTATAGTATTACTTGGTCACTACGTTGTTTACATTTTGCCTGCTGTCCAGTAATTTAAAACTCAGTTCATAAAAACCATAATTTTACCTTACATGTCGAAAGGGATAAAGATACCTAATAGTGGAAGATGTTACATAATGATTCGTTAAGTACCCTGTATTCATCACAAAACATCGTTATGATAATAAAGTCTCGTAGATTATGGTAGGCAGGACATGCAATACGAATGGAAGAATCAAGAATCTTGTTTAGAGTACTAACTGGCAAACCCAATTGGAAGAGACCATTGGGCTGTGGCAGCTCGTATATAGGCACTGCGGAAATGCAGCACCCCCTATTTCCACTTGATATTATCAATAACTTTTAATATAAAGAGTCCTTTTTTCTTTGATCCTTTTTTTATTTTTCTAGTACAATATATGTTCCTTAAGCTTAGTGTCAGTGCTTCAGTAGCCATTCCCCAGTTTATGAAAAATTTACAAAAATCTTTGTATGGAACTATGCGCTCCACAGTGCCAGCAACGTGGTGTTTGACTGTTGTGCACATGCGCACAGAGGAGGGGGGTGGGGAGGAAGGCGGGACTGCCAGATAAATAGAGCACTGTTGCTCTCACAGTGCCGGCTCTGGCATTATGGTGAAAGAAAGTTTCTTTTTACTCAGCGTATGCTGTGCTAAAATCCGTGTACCATATTCTTAAATGTAATAAAGTGTAGAAGAGCGTAGAGCTAGATTATTATTCTGCTTCCAGCTATTCTATTTGATTAATTTTTTTTTCAGTTCTTTAATTTAACAGAAAGACTAAAGGTACTTGCAGGACTTTTTATGGAGAAAAATTTCCTCAATTGTCATCCAGAGATCAAGAAGAAAATTATTAAACTTTTTGCGCAAATTAAAACAAGAAGAATGGATTTCATTTTTAAATGAATAGATCAAGATTGAAATGTAAAAATTTAAGTTAAAGTTAGTAAAATGGTTTTTTTTTGTTAAGATTTTATCAAGTTCCTGAATAAATTTTCTTTTTATACATGTTTTTTTTCCTTTTACACAATTTTAAAACAAAGGCTAAACATTTTCCGGAGCAGCACCCCCACTAATTTTAGCTACGAGCCGCCACTGCCATTTGGTAGATATGGACGGAGATGGGAAGATAACATTAGAATGGACTTGAAAGAGATCGGGTGTAATGAGGTGGACTGGATAGAACTAACTCAAGATAGGGATATCTTGTGTATCTTTCTATTGTGGTAATGGAATTTGAGTTACTAATGCCATGAAGTAAGTAACATATACATTTGTCCTATATTTTATAAATTAATATAAAATTTGATTTCAAAATATTATCACAGTAGTGGTTTGTTCTTTGCAGCATATTTAACTGCTCGTCCGCATATTAAAATTACGATAGTATGGACGAGGAAGATAGATTTAAAAAGGAAAGAACCCAAGAGGAAATAGTTTCCGAAAAAAATTATCTACATTTCTATCCAATTAGTTTTCGAAATTTTACCATCAATATCAATTTTTTCTTTAACGTTAATGATGCCATATATCGTAGACCACACTTAGGGATACCTAAATTGTTGAATTAATAATTTTTGAAGCTTGGATTCCCTGATAGCTTAAATTATCAAAATTAGAGTTAATTCTGTGAAGGCATTATGAACAAATTTATTTGAAATGCGTTCATCAATTCAAATTATTGTTAGTAGACACACCCACATTCACACACTAACTCAGAGGATATCCCCTAATTTATTGGTTATTTCCACGTTCTAAGCTATCTGTAGAGACATGCCAGGATCATCACACCTTATTACTATTAAGTACCAATAAAGTTCCCTAGTCATTTAAGATTACTAAAACTTTATTCAATCCAAATCGTTTCGAAGCACCGCATTCTCAAGAAGAGAGACGCCTTAAAGTCCTCCACTAAATGGTCCAGATCTACGATATGGCAATCGGTCCGAGCCGGCTTCCTCAATCAATGGAAAGTTATATTCCTAAATTATCTTAAAGTGGGATTGAAGGGGACGTGAGATAAAGCCAGTGTTTTTGCAGTTTTTATAGCAAAACATTTTTTTTTGGCCAAAATAAATTAAATTTTGTTTAAGTACGCTTAAAAAAAATCCTTGAATAATGATGTTATTTGTAGTAAAAAAAAAGGAGTATAAATAAAATATATGCTTTCCTTTTAAACAATAATTTTCATAACATGGCCTAAGACTGATCAATGCTAATTTTGTAACACTCAAATATTATTTTAAAGTATTTGATATATTTGTGAATTTAGAAAACTCAAGAGTTGGGGTTTTATTGACGATTTAGTTTTCCTGCGTTTGACTGAAAATCTCCCCGAGATCGATCGGTTTTCGCCATAAACCATTCGACCACCGTGGCCAGTCTACGAACGGTATTATTTTATACGAATTACTCCTCTCGGTGGCTTAGTTGGCTAACGCGCTAGTTTCGAGTTAATCTAAACTGCTGAGGACGGGGAAATAGAGGTTCGAATATAGGTCGGGTGAACTGGGAGGGGGGTAGGGCGTGTCTTAAATGGTTTTACACTCTCCCTCTACGCAAATGCAGGTTTACTTCCATTAAATTCAAACTTACCAATTCCCAATTCACGTAATTAGTACTTAAGCGTATAACCTGAAAAGATATTAAGACGTGGTGCTAAATAAAATAAATTAAAAGAAAACTTATTATTTAATTCATCAAAAGGGTATTTAACGTTTGGTGGGCATGCCGATTAAATGTCAAACTCATTCAGTTTGGCTGAAGAGGTGACGAGGAAAGTCAGGATTTGATTCCCGGCTGGATGTTCTTAGGATTATTTTCCTCCCAAATTGGTTATCCACTCTCCTTTTACACAAATTTAGGTGCATGTGTTATAGCATCTTTAACCTTACCTCACTAACGTAATTGTTGAAAATGATAGTCAGGGGTAAATGTCTTACAATAGCTTGGGGAGAGAATGGGAAATCACACAAAGCTACATCACAAATGATAAGCCTAGTTAAGAGTCGATCCTAGATAAACCAGACAAAACGAGACTATCGCCATTTCGCGCATGACATCCAGTGAGGGTCTTTATATCGTAACCAAACATTAACTATTCGATGTTGTATCCGCTTTAATTGATAGGTAATTACTAGGGCTCCCATTTATATTTATTTAATTATTTTAAATTTTTTGATTTGATTCACACCCATGTTCATGAATGTTTCTTCACATATTTGAACAATTTGACATATTTTTTAATCAAATAATTTTGAATAATATGTATATTTAGTTAACACATCCATACTTCTTGTGTTTTAGACCATAATCACATATTTGTATAGCTTTAGTACCAATTGTATAATTTCATTAAACTCTTTAACAGACAAAATGCATTCCAAGAAAGAGTTATGAGTGAACTGGCTAATTTAAGAGGATAAGTTGAAATTGGTTTACTCAAATTTACAACAATAAATTAAGACGGTACAGATTTTCATCACATTTCCTGTCAACAACTATTGAGACAGAATCTACTCTTAACTTAATGGGGAAACGGGGAGGGTATACAGTACATTCCTCCTTCTTGAACGCTACAGTAGCCCCATGGCTTCTTTGGTGCTGACTGACAGCTGACGGATTTGAAAAGTTACCAGACCAAATTATGTATCTCTACGCCGAACCATATGATCTACAAAAACATGTGTTTAGCAGCTGTCACTTCTGACGGTCAAAATTTAGGGATATACCTAAATGTTGACTGTCAGAAGTCAGCTGTGATCCGTCAGTCAGTACCAAAGAAGCCACGGGGCTACTGTACTTTGACCCTATTTTCACCAGCGCTAACTCAGTGTATTTTTTTGTGTGCGTTTTTATTTTGTATATTTTAACAGGTATTTATAAAAAAATGGTTGAAAAATACGTAGAAGCATATTATAATCAAATATATTGCCCCTTTTAAGCACATACTAAACATATGTATTGGTTTCCAAGCAAATACAAATCCATGCCCTAGAAATGACAATTTTACAAATTTCTAATATCTTAATCAAGGCCATCCCAAGAACGTGAATTTCCAAGTGTAAAAGACTCGAAAGAAATATATAACTGGAATTATTGTGAAGAGAAATCATTGAAGTGAAATTCTCAAAGGTCAGGTTGTGTATCATGAAATATGATTCTATGTAGAATAAAGATAATGAGAGAATAATTATAGGTTAATGATAATGTTATTATATCAGAACAAGGGAAATGTTGTACAGGCCTTTGTGTCTGTCGTAACCGTGAAAGTCTAGCGTAATATGTGGGAATAGGATTACAAGCTCGTTAGTTGAAGATAAATTAAACGCAAATGTCTTGGAGTATTCGTAACTTTTACATTTCGTTTGCAAGTCGAATGGTCGTTTAATATATCGTAGACCAGAGTTTCCTAAACATTTTTTAATCGCGACCCTAAATATATTTTCCTGGTATGGTAACCCAAAGTTATCCTACATTTAGTTTCAATTGCTTGCTATTTTCATATTGTTGTTTATTAAATTAACTTAATTATTAATATAAAAACACAATTTCAATAACTTTTTAATCAGACAAAATGTAAAGCACCATTCTGAATGAAAATTTGACTTTAATATATTCGTTAGGTGACAAAAAATACTATTTCAGTGGATAGTATAATGCTGTTTCATTATTGGGGTGAGTTCTTTTGATTTTGTATTGAGAGGTAAACTATATTGTCAAAACCCTCAAGAAAATTCTCGTGGCACTCATTTGGTTCTTGACTCTGGGGTTGGGAACCACTGTCGTAGATTCTGATACAAAAAAAATAGGAAATTTATATAGTCAATCGAAAAATATATACATTAATTGAAGGCATAGGATTAAGTATCTAACCCTCTATAAGAGTTATGGGATTACGAGACTTATCAAAGAAAAAAAAAATCAGTTAACTTTCTCGACTGTCCAAAGTTACAGGGTTTGTAGCTCCAGCGAAGAGTTCAGACATTTTGTGATATTTGCAGAAATCTACAAGACGCCCTTTTTTAAATATTGACCTAAATAACTTTTTTTTAATTAAGTCAGGAACCCTGTCAGTAAATGTTTATACTTTAAAAAAATAAAACTATACACTGATCTAATTTATTTAATAAGATTAAAGACACTTTTGGTTTATTTCAATTTGGTTTTGTTAAATTACAAATGTATATTTTCAAATCTATAAGTTTTTTAACTATGAAACTCGACTACCATTTCAGGAAAGGTTTATAATTTATACTATTATCAAAGCTTCAATTTTAATTAGTGAAATTTTGAGATTTGAATTTTTTGATTTATATGTCATTTTTTATAAATATTTATTTTAAATATTAACACTTGAATTTCCTCTAAAATCTTTTAGTTACGACTAATTTTAATAATATAAATTATATATATATATTTAAGTATATTTCTATGGTAAAGTTAGTTTTTGTTGAGGTAAACTAGCAATCATTTATAATTTTAAAACTTTAAGTTTTATTTGTTCATCAAGTTTGTTCGAAATTGGTTGAAATTTAAATATGCTAAGTTACTTCTCCTTTATCCCTTTTGGGGCGCTGCTTCCACACTCAGACTTAAAGATATGGCTGATGCTTGCCTCTAGCAAGATGGAGGATCATTGAACAGCTGATGAACGAAGATTATTTTATGAGCGCAGAAGTTTGGAGGTTAGAATTCCCTGCAGGTCGGTAACAAGATGGCGAACAACGGAACGCTTAGCTCATACCCGTGCTTGTAGAAAGTCTGGTAAAGCGAAATGAGAAAGATCCTTGATCAAGACTGATCATACTATCATACAATTTGACTTTCTCATTTAGTCGAGACTAGTATCAAAGCAACCATATCAAAATGGTTTGATCTTATTGTTCAGATTTCCGTGAGATGGAGAGGCCCTTTATGAGTGCAGGAAACTTGAATATTCACTTTATTAACTTTTATTTTATTTTTTAGCACCGTGTCTTTCTAACCGTTTATGTTAAATGACAATGTATAGGGTGGGTCGGACACAATTATACGATCCATGTTGAGGAAAGCTATGGTAACATACTGGGGTTTGCCTGACGTCCGGTGGAGCTCACCTGAGTGATATTATCTTCAAAAAGTGAAAAGTGTAATGTGTAGTTTGCTTTTATTTAGCTGGTGAATATTTACTTTTCGATTAAAGTTTTAATTTTCAAGTTAATAATCGTCTAATTGTTTTGGGCCCGCCCTATATTAATTACGCTAATGGATTAAGGATTAGAAAGGTTGAACATAATAGGAAGTTTACCTGCATTTACGTGGTGAGAGAGTGGAAAACAATTTAGGAAAAACCACCTTCAGTACACCCTACCGAGATCGAACTACCATCTCCTCGTCATCAGCATTCCTGGCTATTGCGAGAGTGACGCCTTAGACTATGAGGTCACCAAAGTAGGTAATTAACTTATTACATTTTGAATGGTCTGTTGTGGTTAAATAGGTTTTCAAGTACTAATGTATCTTGCGTGTTAAACCTTATAAAATACCGTATCAATTAAAATTATGATAATACTTTATTTTTAATTTTAATATTACACATTGTTTTACAGGTGGTTAATAATGTATTATTCACAAAATGTGATTAAGTCATCACATGTTTATCTTAACTAAACAAATTTTTTATCACTTTATAACTATGTAACCCGCCTCGGTGGCGTAGTTGGCTAACTCGCTTGTCGTGTTGAGCTCGACTGTTGAGGACGGGGAGATCGAGGTTCGAATCTCGGTCGGGTGAACTGGGGAGGGGGGGATCCTAAATGATTTTCCACTCTCCCTCCACGTAAATGCGGGTTAAATTCAACCTTCCCAATTCCCAATCCATTAGCGTAATTAGTACTTAAATCGTATAACCCGAACGGGTAGTAAGACGCGGGGGACCTGGTGGTCTAGGGGTAAGGTGTCAGACTTCTGTGCTGGCGGCCGGGGTTCAATCCTCGGTACCGACACAGATTTATCTGATTACCAAACCCTTCCTTCACCTCTGACAAGACATCTTGTGAATTTGGGGAATGCCAGGCCTCCACCGTGGTTCGGATTCCACTTTAAACTGTAGGTCCTCCATTTAATCTCACAATCACCCTACCATTACACATTAGCGTAAGTGCGTATAACCCGAACGGGTAGTAAGACGCGGTGCTAACAATAATAATAATAATAGTAAGACGTGGTGCTAAATATTATTACTATTATTATAACTATATACCGGTACCACTTTTCCTACTATTCGACATATCTGATAGCTAGAAAGAGTTACTAGATATAATTTAACGCATTCATATACCAAGTCACTTGAACTGCAGATGACACTTTTGATAAACATTATCAATAAATAAAAAATAAATGTATTACTAAATGAATGATAATAATTATCATTAATATTATAATTATTATAATAATAAAAAATGTGTTTTTATTTCCAAAAAGGCGATCTAAAGGTACATTCATAGTAAAATCGAGGCAGGCCTAGGCCCTATATTTTTATTTTAACGACAAAGAATTGATCGGAATTTTAGATATTAATTTAAATTTTATATTTAAATTAATATCTAAAATTCTAGTCACTTAGTTTTATGAGACGTTAAATATATTAAAAGTAGACGATTGTCTGAACATATCCTATAAATGGAACCACAGTTACTAAAAGTTAGGAGATGCGCGTTTATGTTGACGCAATACTCCCTTATACCAATTTTTATCTCATTTAGGTACTTGCATGCTCTTAAGTTAATTATAGTTGGTTGATTAGCTTTCCTGTGGATCGACGTGTTTTATCAATCCCCGTCATCTAAGTTCCCTTTTAAACATGGGGCTTAGGCTTTCAGCCCACCCGCTTGGAGCGCTTCCACCTACCGGGCTACGCAACCTTCAACGTGGAGCTAGGTTTGTATTAAACATACTGGGCGGGAAAAGTATCTTTTTAAAGAAATCTGGGAAAATGAATTTAGGGGAAAAGAGAGGGCTAAATCTAGTTTTTCTATTTTGTTGGACTATATTTAATTATCTTATCTTTAATGTTAGTATATTAATAAACATATCTAACAAGAATAAGTTCATGGTCCGAACGTGCAAGGATGGTGTAGATGGCAGCACTACTGACGGTACCAATGCTGAAACCTCTAAAATTGCGATAGGTTTTCCTAAAATTGGGATTCAATTTTTTTTGGGTCAATTTCGTTTTAGTACTCTTCTGGTCTATTACCTTATAAATATACTAAAGTGTAAGAAATTTAATACGATAGAATTTAGATTAAGTAATGAACACGCATTTTCGTGGAGAAAGTGAAGGAAAAAATACCCTCAATAAATCCGGCTGGTATTTGAATATATATGCGTGTAGCCCGAACGGGTAGTAAGACTCGGAGCTAATAATAATAATAATATTATTATTATTATTATTATTAGCACCGCGTCTTACTACCCGTTCGGGTTATACGCACTTACGCTAATGTGTAATGGTAGGGTGATTGTGAGATGAAATGAAGGACCTACAGTTTAACGTGGAATCCGAACCACGGTGGAGGCCTAGCATTCCTCACATTCACAAGAATAATAATAATAATAATAATACTGATGATAATAATAGAATTTGAACCCTGAGTTTCAGACCATTTTATATTTATTTCTCCTGTCCATCGATAGGGGGTGATTAAATATTGAACCTATTTATATCCAAGTGTTAGCACAGATTAAAAATACGGTAGCTAGCACAGTCCAATTTAAATAAAAAGGTAACTGTATTGGTGGCCGAATTATGTAAAGCTAACTTTTGATTGTTATTGGATAAATTGGAAAAATTAGGGTTCGAATCCCGGTAGAGTGTACTAAGGATATTTTTGCCTAAAACATTTATCTCTCTCACTCCACGCAACTGCCGGAACATCAAATCTAATTATTTATATTATTTCAAACCCTCATCGATTTTGATGGTTATAAATAAACGATAATAAAACGGTTTTCAGATATTAAAAAAAACAACTTTATATATTTTAATTGTTGCTTCCAAACAGAATCCGAACACTTTGATTAAGTTTGTGATTTAATTTATGTTTAACGTATGTTTCACTTTTTTATGAACGATGCTGTACTTTGCAAACGGATGAAAAAATCCTAAAAACACCCTTGGCAACATGACATCCTCCCCTTTACCCCTATGTTTCCCTTCAAAAAGGTTTGTAAAAATAAGGGGGATAAAAAACAACTACAACCATGTGACAGAGAAAGAGCATCGCATTGGGACTTAATGGCGCTACGGCGTGGGCGACATTTAGGAGCCAATCGTATCATTGGGAGGGTAAAAATGAGGGGGGAGGGGGGATGGATGGACAGGAAAGAAGGTACGTTCTGAAACTAACTTTCAGGTTGAGGGTTATTCAACTTGACAATGGTACATTTAGATTGTCAAGTAAACTCACTAATAGAACATGCCTTTATGACATTAGCTCCATTAGTTAGAGTTTCGCCGTCAAATCAATATCGAGTTATATAATTCAAGAGATGCGTAATCTAAACGGATAGTAAGATGCGGTGATAAAAAAAAATCATATAATATATATATACATATACAATGGCAACAATTTTAAATTTTTATATTCCACTCGAAACAATTTTTTTTTTATTTGGGGGTTGAATTTTAAAGTAAATTATATGCCAAAGTACTAAGTTTATCTTAAATCCTCGTCTAAACATTGTATAAATGTCAAGCTCATATAGTCTGGTTTGTTGGAGACAGGGAGGTTGGTGTTCGAATTCCGGATGGAGTGTACCGAGGCCTTTTTTACTTAACGATTGCCAAATATTAGTTAATTTAAATATGGGACTGGGGTGGGGCTAATGCCCTAGATCTTGGCCAATCAATCTTTACTTACCTCTACCCTTCTGGCTTATGGAGGAATTTATATCTGAGGCGGGGACACCATTAAGGCGAATTCCATTAACCCTAGAATATAGGATGATAAGTGAGAATGACGCGATGGTGGAAAGCAGAGAGGACCTACAGTTTAACGTGGATTCCGAACCACGGTAGAGGGTCTGGCATTCCAAACGCGCACACTTTGCCAGAGATGAAGGAAAGGATTGGTAATCAGATAAATTTGTGCCGGGTCAGGGATTTGAACCCCGGACCCCTAACACAGAAGTCTGAAACCTTTCTCTTAGACCACCAGGTCCCCTAGTTAATTTAAATATAAATTCTACCTTACCCATACCTATTCCATTAGTGCAAATATGCAGATAGCCTGACCAGGTGGGTAGTGAGACGTGACCCGCTTCGGTGGTCAAGTGGGCTAAGGCGTCACTTTAGTTTTAGACTGGCTCGCAGATGACAAGAAGATTGGGATTAGAATCCTGGTCGTGTCTATATAGGTTGGTTTTAACTAAATAAATTCCCACTCTCTTTCCAAGCAAATGCGGGTATATTAACTTTAAATGGCGTCCTTTTCCCATACCTACCTCATTATAATAATTATTATATACGTGAATAATCTGAACGGGTAGTAAGACGTGGTGATAAATTAATAAAACTAAGTAGTGGAGCGTGAAGAAAGAAACAAATCCATACACACTTTAAAATAGAGTTAACATGGTGTGTCTGAATTAAATAAATAAATGTTTGATTTGTCAAGCTCATTATTGAAAATATAAATAAATAGTACCGTGTACCATACAAACTTTATCGTTCTTAAACCTAGAAATGGAGTCGACTACTCCAAACAAAAAAATATATATTAAAGGAAATAATATACATTGTTACAGAAACCAAACAATAATAATAATTAGCACCGAGTATTACTACCCGTTCAGGCTATAAGCATAACTACTAATTACACTAGTGGGTTAGGAATTTCAAAGGTTGAATATAAAGGAAGTGAAGTTGCATTTGCGTGGAGGGAGAGTGGAAAACCATTTTGGAAAAACCACTCCCCCAGTTCACCCGATCGAGATTCTAACCTCAATCTCTCTGTCCTCGACAGTCCAGCTCAACACGAAACTATCGCAATACCTAACTATGCCACCGAATTGGGTCAATATAAATGAACTAATATACACGGTTACAGAAACATTGAGGAAAGAGCAACATCTCCGTTCAACAAATATCAATACGATCAACTCCCCATTGCCTTGACCTCTGTTAGAAAATATTTATTTTATTATAGCTCGGAAAGTATTGGTTTTATAAATATATATTTCAAGTAAACGTTATATATTTATTTTTAATACTCTTTTTTAACTTTGCAGCTAAAAGTTATATCTTATCTCAAAGGGTCGCGGAAATATTATCAAAGTTGGAGATAACCGCTTATGTAAGGTATAAGTCAATTTTCTGGAAAAATGAGATGCGCCATTTTCTTTTTAAATGTTTTTCTTTGCACTACATCTTACTACCCGTTCAGGTTATACACTTATGTACTAATTAAGTGAATGGTTTTAGGAATTAGATGGGTTATATTTATCGGCAGTGTACCCACACTTGCATGGAGGGAGAGTGGAAAAACATTTAGGAAAAATACATCCTAAGTACACCCCACCAAGATTCGAACCTTAATCTCCCCGTCATCGGCAGTCTAGTCTGCTACGAGAGTTGCGCGTTAGATCACGTGGTCACCGAGGTAGGTTTCGCTTTAATGTTTAAGAATATATATATGAATATTAATCAAAATCGTAAGCGTCGATCTCAATAAATTTATATTTTCTCTCTCTATTTTAACCCTTAAGTAAGCTACCCTTAATTTTAGAAATGGATATCATATTTGAAAAAATCCTCTGGGCAACCTTATGAAACTCCTAGATATAAAGTTTTAACCTGATTGGTAAAATGGACAAACAGAAAAATGGCATCGCAAAAATCACTTTTTCTTGTCCAGGGAGTCATGAAACGTCTAAATCCATCAAAATATAGACTTAATTTTTTTTTAATCACAATATTTCTCTCTCTGAGTGTTCTATAAAAAGTAACAAGGCGGAAGTGTGGTTATATCCTTAGTAAGTTGTGTTGAACATATTTTCAACTAATTTTTTGATCTACTATCCGTTCGCTATCGTTAATGTGTTCGGAATTAATTAAGTTGAATTGAAGGGGAAGTGTAGCAGAATTCGTGTAGAGAAAGAGTGGAATAATCTTTAGAAAAAACAACATCAGTACACCTAACTGAGATTCGAAACCCGAACTTTCCACCATCGTTAGTACAGTCTATTGAGAAAGTAACGCCTTAGAACATTTGACCACCGAAGTGGGTTCGAATGTAATCCGTCAAGGTAAACACTGTTGTTAAAGCTTGAGGTATTTAACGTGTACTTTCTGAACCGAATGATTATATATATCAACATACAAGAATTTCTTTGAGCGAGAGCAAAAGGGCCCACAAATTTTGCAAAGAAAGGTATTTCCCCAGAACTTCCAGGGTTATTTTACATACCAGAATCGAAATGGTACCGACGGCTTTACTTCTCCCCGAAAGAAGTTGCGCTACAGATTTTTATCGTTCAAGAAAAATCCATCGACCCCGGCTGAGTTTGAACCCACGAGCATCGGGTCCTGAGGCAAGAACATTACTCCGAGACCACAGAGGTCGACAACACTGCTATTACTTTTCAAGATAAATTCGGTTAACTTTGGTATTTTTTCCCCCTTACATGGTTTCCAACAATAATCCCACGAGAATGTGTGTTCATATTATTAGGGATATGCTATCGGAAGAAAAGTATCGGTACTGTACTCATTAAAAGTATCAGAAGAAAAATATTTATACCGTACTAGTATCGAAATAAAAATATTGATAATTGTAAGTATCAGTATCGAATTTTTAAACTTGAAAAATATTTTTTTATATAGTAATAATAATTTAAACTTTTGCATAATTATAATTGTATTTTCATATCTATTTAAACACGTAGAAATATAATAATTTAACCAATATTATGATATACTTAGGGGTCGTTCGCGGATATGTTATGTGTTGGAACTTGAAAGGTATGATCGATGATATTGTATGAATGATGGATATTATAAAAGCTTTTCCCATACCAGCTTTCAAAACGCTTATGAAAATGTAGCAGATGAAAAGTTATTTAATAACTAATTATGATTATTATTATATATTTTTTCAATCTATTTTTTTTACCCTTGTTTAAACATTCAAGTTGGTGAAAGAACAGCTTTGAACTAGGATGAGATAAAAAATTGAATACTAGAGTTGTTTCTTGTCATGTAGAAAATAAGGGAGAATTGAAAAATAGTGTAACTTGTTCTTCCTCCATTTAATCCCAGAGTAAGTGAAGATAAAAAAAAATTGTTTCTTTCGATACCGATCTGATACCGGAGTGTGAGTACTAATATCAGTAAGAGTATCGGGGAAAAAATTATCGAGTAAAAAATACTGATATTCAAAGGAAAATATCGATATTAGTAAAGTTTTGATACTTTTTTTTACATTCCTGCATATTATTCTATATTCCACCTTGCTCATCCATGTTTCATCGGTATAAGTTCAAGGATAGCAATCACGTGTGTTAGAAGGTGGGAAAAATGGATTAAATAAGAAAATAAATTCAGGGGTGCTATTTTCTCCTGCCTCAGAATAAAGTCTGTGGCAGATAAGAGATTGGAACGAGCGCTTTAACGCCCTCTGGCCCCATCTGACTGCAATTCACAAAGATAAGCCCTCCAAAAGGTCATGTTGGACGCCGGTCATAGTCTAGCCCAGGGTCAAAACAAGAACATATCGATTTGACCGTAATTCTCGAGAAGAATTGTCGCAACAACTTATGTGGAATTTTGTTGTTATATTTACATTCGTTGATAACGGGCAGGAAGATCAACATTTCGGGTTGGGTCAGGGAGAGGAATCAACAGGGTTGGCGAAAAAACAGTTTTTTTAAAAGAATATAAAACAAGTGTTTTTTTTTTGTTTTAAACTGATTATGTCTGTTTTAAACATCTTGTAAACAGTTCTATGAAATATTATGTTTTAAAAGTATAAAAATAGGTTTTAAAAGTATAAAAATAGGTTTTAAAAGTATAAAAATAGGTTTTAAAAGCATAAAAATAGGTTTTAAAGTATAAAAAGATATTTAAAGTGTATAAAAAAAGGTTTTAAACTTAAAAAAATATCTTATAAATGTATAAAATGACGTTTTATATGTATAAAAAGTTTATTTAAGTGTATTAGATGATTTAAACATATGAAAAGATTTTTTAAACGGATAAAACAATGTTTCAGACATATTAAAAGATGTTTAAAAGTATAAAAAGATGCTTTAAACATATAAAAATATATTTTATTCACAAAAACCCTGTTTCAAACAAACACTGTTTTGAAACCAATTAAGATGAATCTGTAAGCCTTGTAGTTTAGTATGCCCATGTTAATGAATGAAATATAATCAGTAGGGAAATTGGGTTACCTGCAGGGAATTCTTCTTTGGCTGCACCTTATTATAGGAAACCTGTTAAAGGAAAACATTGTTTTGTTTATAGCTTCGAGGTTATGTTTGGTCGATGGTGTATTATGTAGGTTTTTTTGTTGTGGGAAAACAAAAAATGTTGAAAATAATAATGATGAGTTCAACAGACACAATTAGGATAAAATAAAACACTAAAAGAAAGAAGGAAAATTTTATTTTAAAATATATTTAGAAACACGTTTCAAATTTGTTTTAATTAACGGATAGTGTTTTGAACAATTTTTTTTTACACGTTGTCTAAAAGTGTTTGTTTTAAACCTGCCAACCTAGGGGGGCAAATTGAGTTAAGGATTTTTTCATATTTATTTTAAATAATGATGTTTTTTTAAGTTGTACAGCCAAAATATATATTTTTTAAATCCTGATTTTTATAAGTTTTCCACCAGATTCAATGTTCTTTTTCCATCCACTATATAAATAAATATAAAGTAAGATAAAAACAATTTTATAATTAAGATCTTAACAAAGTGTAATAATATTTTTGAAACACATACATTGTGAAATGTTATCACTCTATGAAGGAATTTAAAGGTGGTCTGCTTAAAGAAGATCTAACTTAGATTTCAGAGAGATCATATTGAGGCATTAAAAGATTGTCTTATTGCAATACTTTTTAAAATTGTTGCGAGAGACATTCTATTTCATTCTATTCTTCCTATTACATAATCAAATTCTTGCGCATGCGCATAACCTTCGCTTAATTTTGGCTAAAATTGCGTGTTAGTGGGATGAAAATACGACTCGATAGTCATTATGTTAAAATTGAGAATTGAGATTAGCATGCTCATCTGAGACAACTGTGTTAAAATAGATTCACGATGAGCTTAACTAGAAGAATTTTTTTTATTTAACTATTGCAAATGAAAGTTACAAAAAATTTTTTAGTGAATATTTAAAAATTCCAGAAATTTAATCATATTTCCTGAATGACACCCTTCTGAGACCAGAGATGTTAAATAATTAGTCTGTGCTTCCCATGGGTGCGGTTTTTTTTT
>CABFOV010001555.1:10588-31376 GCA_902141375.1 Timema poppense
TGGTTAAAGGAGATGTTATATTGAGCTGTTGCTGCTATCTGTTAGACAATCATGAGACCTCTCTAGTGCTCTTAAGATGATGGTTAAAAGAGGTCTGTGATGTCCTTGTCCTGGAAAATGTCTTTTCCCTTGATTTACTTAATTCATGAACTTATTAATCAGATGTTGGGCTCCAAGTCTTATTACAACTCACATAATAATTGGATTGTTTTCTGCTTTATTAGGCGGTGAAATATCCTCCTTGTCGCACAATACATTGACACAACTGCGATGGTTTCAATCCTGATCATTTACTCGGGTTAATGGTTTTGTGTGCCAGTCAGGCCTTCACACTTGATAACACCACTAAGTTAAGGATGAGGAAGGTTTCATTTAATGGCTTTATCGCAGTATTTGCGTGGAGGAAAATAACAGCTCAATACTGCCATCTGGGTTTCGAACCTGGACCTCCCCGTGTCTTCTGTGAGGATGACGTCTTATCTTGCTCCATGCGATAAATAAGCTAGTGAATACATTCCCACCAGCCCGTAGTCGGATCATCTGCTCCTGATACATAGGCATTCCTGCCTTCATTGCTTGCGATTGGTGCAGTTCATTAGCTAAGGGTACCAAGCTCGATTCTAGAAATGGCCGGAAAAAAAATAATTAAAATTGCGGGTACGCCTTCCAGAGTGTTGAGTTTACCGGGTGAGGCCGACCCCATGATGAAGTTAGTTTGTAAGTCATGATCTGGGATATTAATTCGGTTCCGAAAAGCAGGCTTAACGTCAGATTGCTTTATATGGATATTTTTCCGCTTGTGTGTTGATAGGATCACGGTGGTTATTCTAGAAGTTGGCCTCGACCATGATTGGTTTTAATCCCGGTACTACGCGCCTGTAGAGACAATATACTCCTATCAGCTCCACTGCCTTTTTCAGACCGTCAGGAGACGTTGGACCGTGTGACTCGGGGTAATCTCTCTTACCTGGTATATGGACATGAGTTGCATTCTAATTTTAACCTCTAATTCTTTTAAACATTAACTAGAGAGGATTTCAAAACTCCCTCGACTTAGATCACGGTACAATATTACCATTCTTAGCTCTATCGTGTGTGTTCTCTAATCTGAACCAACCTTAGCGTGTTGGTTGATTCTCTACCTTTAATATGACTATGTTATGTATAACATCTGTCATGTTTCGAAAAGAGGGAAGGAAAGCTCTCTATCTAATTAAAAATTAAACAAGAGATGGAAAACCACAGTTATTATTTATATTAGAATTACAAAGTTCCCGTGAAAAGCAAATAACTGCATTGTGAAGTCTTGAAAAGCCGTCACTCCTGAATTCTATTGAAATAGCGATAACCTTTTATTTATTTTCTCGCCAAAATGGCGAGAACGCGCTAGCACTGTTTGTTTTCTTCCTGGCGGAGAGAAAATACTATTTTCAAATATACTTTGTGGTAGTTTTTTTTTTATATAATTATAGTCTTGAAATCATAATTTGAAGCGCGGAATATATTAATTTTTATGACGTGATCCGTTTTCGCTGTTTCATAATAATTTCTTCAGGTTGGTATTCTGGAGTGGGTGGTTCGCGCTGGAACTTGTATTGTTCTCAACACAATGGCCATTGTCTTGACGGCTAACCTAAAACAAACGCACGTGAAAACTGCGTTTAAATTGATGCGAAATCTCCACTTCAAATGGAGGCGATTTTTCTAGTGCTTGAAATGTTCTGTTCTACGTTTTTACTATTAGCTTGCTTTTATTTACCAATAAAGTGCGTGGAAACCACGATTCCACTAATTATATATTTTTTTCGACCGTGCAGGTAATTGAATCTGGGACCCTTGACAAACACGAGCCGAGAACAAGGTGTCAAAAGAGTTCACCCCTTGTAACAGGGGCTGCATGGGGTTCGAACTATCGGGGCCAACATTGTGTCGGGTATTGTTGAGCAGTCACGATCGATCCCAGGGCAGGTCAGGTGTGTCTGCACAATCCTCGTCATTCAAGGGAGGGGGGGGAGGGGCACAAACTCTGTCTTCTTCACTTTAATTACCTCAAGGACGTTAACATCAGAAACACGATCAAATATGTGAATACTCACACTCAAGTATTGACTATAGCGCTTGGTGGTTGAATGTGTCACTAACGTCAGGTCTTCTGTCAGTTGACAAATTGTTATCTTTAATTTTATGAATTTGGTGAGTATCTTATTGGTTGTATTATGGCCTATTTAAATACTTATTATTTTAATGTTATGTTAAATGTAACTTGAAGTTAAGAAATATATATATATATATAGTCATGTATCTGTGATCAAAAAAGTTTTGTATATATTTGTTTGTGACGTCTTAACTTTAGAACCAAACATTTCACCATAAAAAAGAATGTTTAATCTTTATCTAAATACGCTATAATTGTCGAGCAGAAACTCTTCGACACTAGAACTAAGTTGGTTGGGTGTAACTGTCCGGCAGTAGGAGAACAGACAGGGGAGGAGGAAAACACGAATGACACTACAATGTGCTCTGACTATTAAAGTGCATCATTCTAGTCAAAGAGATCCGTTCCACGCTTCTTGATCAGTTTCCTGGGCGTTCAACCAAATTAGAGTATGAGGGTGTTAAAAACTATAGTCTATATAATTATACTCGTAGAAAATAGTTTAATGTTTATACAAGTAAACACAAAAACTTGTGGACTGTTAAAAGGTTTTGTCAATATTTAACCCAAGTGTATCACAAATTTATTTATATTAATAAAATAGTTTCATGAGGTTAACGCGATATTTACCGCAAACAAGGGGCTGGCATTTTAAAATTAGTAGTCCCTTTGTACAAATATGTGCACCTCGAAGCCAGAATTTTAAAACTTTGAATACTTTTTTTAATCATTTAAAAAACCGGGTCGAAAGCAATACATTTAATTTTTTTCTGTTTGTTTGCAGCAAAGCAAAGCTTTTCTGCCAAATGTGTTTTCTAGTCATCTATAAAATATTTTTAGATTACTTCAAGAGGTAATTACTATTAATAAAATGTCTTGACACCCCATCTCCCGTGGCTGCCTATTTTATTTGAAAATTGCACTATATAAATTAATGAATAATTATATGAGGTTCTAAAACCTAAACGATCTCCTTCATTGGCTGAACTGATGGTTTAAATAAAATGATGGGACATTTGAAAGTTGATAGGTGTTTATTGATCTTGTACATTGATTGCTTCCGTCTTTGCCTCTGATTGACAAACTTGATGCTAGCTCTACGCAGTTCTCTGAGCGATGTGACCAAGACTAGGCCCAATGTTACTTAAAATTAAATGGATACTTAAAGTTTTAATTAAAGGAGCTATTGTCTACGTTTTGATAACTTTTAGATGTGTTCATAAGTTTTAATCTCGACATTTCCTTAGACACACCCATACTAACGCTGTATCTAGTAGGATATTAGTTCGAAGAAACTTTTACATAAACATTGAAAACATTTTATTTTATAGGTACAGAATTGATAATATCTATTAAAAGTGACCCGCCTCGGTGGCGTAGTTGGCTAACGCGCTAGTCGTGTTGAGCTAGACTGCCAAGGATGGGGAGATCGAGGTTCGAATCTCGGTCGGGTGAACTGGGGGTGGGTTTTTCCCAAATGGTTCTCCACTCTCCCTCCACGCAAATGCGGGTTCACTTCCTATGATTCTACCTTCCCAATTCCTAATCCATTAGAGTAATTAGTACTTAAAGCGTATAACCCGAACGGGTAGTAAGACGCGGTGCTAAAATTATTATTAAAAGTGACAGCTGCCGATAACACGCATGACCTGACGTATGAATAGTTGAAAGTAGATCACATGACTTGTAACTGGTAAAATTGACCTATACATGCGAGGACATGCTCGACAATGTTTGGGTAATTTTGACGCGATCAAACAGAACTGAGCAATGTTGACACGGGTCAATGACTCGCGACATTCCTGTGGACAGCAAAAAGATGGCGGAGTGGTTTTTGGAGAGTATTGGATCTGTCACGTATGTGTTCATACAGGAAGTTGAAATCCATTTTTATAAAAATACGTTCAGATAAGAGAAAAGGGAAAATTTGGGCCCGGAACTGGATACTTGATGCCCCCGAGGTTCTCGAAGCTTCCTCAAATTTCCTTCCCGGAGTAGCGGTTGAAGATGATTAACTACTGTGCAGTTTGATGACTCGCTAGGACTTGTTAACCAAAAATGAGGTCACACAAATCTTGTTACAAACTAAACCTTTTAGAAATCATACACCTTTAACTAAGCTCATTATTTATTTGTCTGAAAAGATTCGCCTGGAAGTATTTAAAAGTTCTTGCGAGTTTCTTAATTGTTTAGTAAGTAATAAGGGTGTGATGAATTGGCCAAAAAAACAATCCCTTCTGATCTATTCATTCTTATTATTATTATTATCACCGCGTCTTACTACCCGTTCGGGTTATACGCACTTACGCTAATGTGTGATGGTAGGGTGATTGTGAGATGAAATGGAGGACCTTACAGTTTAACGTGGAATCCGAACCACGGTGGAGGCCTGGCATTCCCCACATTCACAAGTTGTCTTGTCAGAGGTGAAGGAAGGGTTTGGTAATCAGATAAATCTATGCCGGTACCGAGGATTGAACCCCAGATCCTCAACACAGAAGTCTGACACCTTACCCCTAGACCGCCAGGTCGCCTTCATTCTTATTTCTCCCATAATACTAACTCATCGCATTCTTGGCTTGTTCCAAGTTCTTCATTCAAACTAGAGCTTATCGTTGTAAGGTCAAACCTTCACTGTGTTCAATTTTCAAGTCAAAGGCTTTTTTTTTTAATTTCCCCAGAATTTATATTCGCCCACAGTTGTATTATTTTACTATTTATATTTGACTGATATATCTTCATAACGAGCCGATATTATTTGGTTGCATTTCAGTTATTCCAAAGTTTTGTGTGTATATGACATATTTAAATTTAGATTATATACCCCCCCTCCCCCTTTTACACACCTAAAATATCTTGTTTTGGGTCCCGATGATTTAAAAATGATTATTTGGTAGGATTGATTGGAAATAAAATCCAACCGCTGTTACCAAAATGTTAAGATGGCTATTATTGTCTAGTTGTGAGTCTCCCTATAGTGTCGTCTAGTTGCGAGTCCCCCTGTAGTGTCGTCTAGTTGCGAGTCTCCCTGTAGTGTCGTCTAGTTGCGAGTCTCCCTGTAGTGTCTTCTAGTTGCGAGTCCCCCTGTAGTGTCGTCTAGTTGCGAGTCTCCCTGTGTCGTAGTGTCGTCTAGTTGCGAGTCTCCCTGTAGTGTCAACATTTAGCGATACTCGACACTTCTCTGATCGAACATTCTTTGTGTGAAATGGACTATGTGGAGTCGGGGAAAAGCGCGTGGCAGACATTTTTAGATGCAAAGTGGGCCAAAGTTCTCCTCGGGTTACGGGTGCACGTGTATCCTGTACAGACTTAACCTCTGATTATAACCGCGATAACGGAATTTCCTGTTGGGTTAATTGTCTGCCGCAAACCCCGATTTTATTCGAGTTCTTAACACCATTGTTGCCAACAATTACCGCTAACAGATACAACTTATAAAGAATGGTATGCACTCGCATTGGCGCTAAGGGAGGATTGAGAAACAACCGTAATAAATAACTTGCGGTGGTGCACCTGGTCAAGATTTGAACCATGACCTGTCAGCGTCACTCCAGTGTTGACGCCTTATTCTGTCAACACAATTTTCCTCCGTGATGCCTTGTAAAATGTTGGTCGGAGGTGGGGGTGGTGTCGACAGACGAGAGTAAGGGCCCCGCCCGGCACTCCCGTAATGAAACATCCTCTTTGACGGACCGGACCGGTGATTGCCCTTCCTCGTCACTACTCGATAACGTGTCCGGGAGGCTAGGTTGGCTAAAATATAGTTCTACGCTCGACAGTTCTTATTGACATGGTGGCTGCTTTGATGCTCCGCGTGTAGCGAACTCTGAGGATCAGTTTCATGTAGTGTCACACTTGAGGCGTACTGTGTTTGAGAGGTATTGAGAGTATAGTGTAGCGTCACACTTGATGCGTACTGTGTTTGAGAGGTGTTGAGAGTCTAGTGTAGTGTCACACTTGAGTTGTACTGTGATTTGAGAGGTGTTGAGAGTCTAGTGTAGCGTCACACTTGTTGTATTGTGTTTGTGGGTTTGCACTACTGTATATCTATTTCTTGTCCACGAGGAAATAGGTTGAGAAATACCAGTCCAAGCTATATCATGTATATTTCTTGTACTCTTCTCATTCCATCAATGTTGGTCTTGCCTCCAAATGAGCTCATTAAGAAAGATGACTGTCGTTTCGTTTTAAACAGTGCTTTTCAACTTGTTCTCTCTACAAAACAATTCTCTCTCTCTCTCTCTTTTTCTCTTTGTGCAAAAAACTCGCTGGAATTTAAAATATGAATGAAGCCTCCAATGGAAATAGTACACAGTCCTTTTCCCCACGCTTTCTGGTTTAAATATTTAAAGTAAGTTTCTTTCTGTGCCATTAGCAAGAAAAGGGGAACGGTCAAGGAATGCCAAGTAGAGTAACTTCACAGTAACTTGTGACGAACAGTTGTGCTACTCTGGATCTGTAATCATTACAAGATGGTTGTGCCCTTGTCTCGAAACAATCTCTTAGGGCTAGTTTCATAGTCAAATTTAGTACGCCTCGAGTGTGGCGCTACACTAAGTACAAGACGACACCTACCTAAACCAGAATGGAATGGGCCGTTCTCTCATAGGAAATTCTAACAAAATGCACAAGTTATCTCATTATCGATACCTTCTTATATCCTGCGACAGTCGTTTGTCTTCCTCGCCCAACTTGACGGTGTGAGCCAATACAAACAGCTTGGAAAGCCAACAGGACCTACCACCTATATTAAACTTTCCAATGTGCTGCGATGCCAAGTGGTGACACCTCGAACTCAGGACCCTCGCTCTCTTCATTAGTCGAGTAATCGAGTCGTCCCGTGGCAATCGGTTAGACAACAAACATTATTATTATTAGCACCGCGTCTTACTACCCGTTCGGGTTATACGCACTTACGCTAATGTGTAATGGTAGGGTGATTGTGAGATGAAATGGAGGACCTACAGTTTGACGTGGGATTCGAACCACGGTGGAGTCCTGGCATTCCCCACATTCACAAGATGTCTTGTCAGAGGTGAAGGAAGGGTTTGGTAATCAGATAAATCTGTGCCGGGACCGAGGATCTAACCCCGGCCGCCAGTATAGAAGTCTGACACCTTACCTCTTAGACCGCCAGGTCACCGACAACAAACATTACTCGGGCGTCTTGCGATGGAATACGATACTAATAAGTCGACACTGACAGTGACCTCCACCCCCTTATTTCCAGGTTTCACGTTGCATATCTACTGTCTGTATGAAAGTATGCGTTTTAAGTAGTGTCTAACAAAAAAAATGTTTTGTGCTCTTTTAAATTAAATACACTTTTTTTACATTCGTGTTAAATAAATTGATAATAATTGTACCTTTTTAAAAGTGAAAACTGTTTTTAATTTATTTTTCTATTTTTAACTTATTAGTTTCGATTTATAAATAATCATATTTTATTAAGGACAAATTATAACCAATAAAATAATTAAGAAATACTGTAATTAATTTCGTTATATGCGATTGTGGAAATAAGACTCCCGAGTAAAAAAAAAATCGAGTAACTTGCATCGAGTACTTTTAAAAAGAATCGGAAATGTGATACGTCAGCATGCTTTTCGATTGTGTACCTTACATCCGCGAGTATTTTGTATTGAAAATGCACGTTCAACATTTAAACCATAAAGGATCGTTTTTGCGTAGCAGCAGAAATTGTTGGTGAAAAATGAGCTCTAAAGGAATGTCTTTTAAATGTAAATAGCATGGTAAACAGTCCAGCCAATAAGGTTGGTTCTCACTTATCTGGTAGGAAAAGAGAAAATAAAAGCATAACAAGGACCGAGTAAAGTTACTCGAGTAATCCCGGAAGTAATCGAGCACTCCCGATTACACAACACAATCGAGCAGCTCGATTGTTTGTGCCCATCACTAATGAAGAATGAGGAAAGTAAAATTGCTTTGCCGAGATTCGAACCATAAACTCATCGCCGGCAATCGAGTCGGTTGGGTTTGTTCATCATGTCGCTCAAATTACAGGAAAAGGGAGGATGAATTCAAATTAATGTTGTCATCACTCGGTGTGTAAGTCGTTTCTCCCAGGGTAACTTGAGGAGTACGAGCTTGGGCTGTGGTGTCGGTACGCCAAGACTTCGACTCTGACCGGCTCCTATGTTTTCTATTGTCAGATTAATAGCATATTTACTGCTGTGAAATGAGAAGATTCTTTGACATTGTGAATTTATATATTTGAATAAATATTTCAATCCAAATTAACAAATATTGGTCCAAAAGAATAAAAAAAAATATAAAGTTAAAATTAAATATCTACCATATAATAATAATATTTAGCACCGCGTCTTACTACCCGTTCGGATTATACGCTTTAAGTACTAATTACTCTAATGGATTAGGAATTGGGAAGGTTTAATTAGAGGAAGTGAACCCGCATTTGCGTGGAGGGAGAGTGGATAACCATTTAGGACCCTCCCCGCCCCCCCCAGTTCACCCGACCGAGATTCGAACCTCGATCTCCCCGTCCTCAGCAGTCGAGCTCAACACGACTAGCGCGTTAGCCAACCACGCCACCGAGGCGGGTTCTACCATATAAAACTGTATTGCTATAATATTATATTTGAAGTCGGAGTCGGTTCATTTTTACCGACTTGAGCTCCTTCCTCGCCAAAATGTCTTCCGGCTTGACAACCCTGGCACTAACCGAGAGCGAATCCTGTAGCGACCTCTTTCCTAGCCGCACGGGGGATCCCCCCAACCTCCGCGCTATTCCTGCAGATATTAACGATACTTTTCAAATAATATCAATAACTTTGTTCGCATATTATAAACTGTCCTTAGTTTATTAATTAATATTTCCTAGCCATGCTTAGCTCAACTAAAAGGTCTGATTAAAAAAACATTCTGGTGATATTTCTTTATTATCGTCGGTTAATAATTCAGCATTACATAAGAGGCAAAATCGTAAGAATGGCTATCGATTTCGAATCTCTATCGGGTTAAAAATAAACTTTTAGGGCATACAAACAATTTTTACGGCCAACGTTGGTAACATTTTACATTATTATTATTATTGTTATTTTATAGATGGCTTATTGGTAATGATCTATCAAAAATGACAGCTCATGGCTTGACGTTGAATATGTGAAAGTAGATCTAGTTAACTTTTATAGTCGTCAGTTAAGGTTTTTCGTAGGAAACTCCTTCTTCTATTTAAGTTGGTTTTTTTATCACACTTGGGAGAGAGACCAACGTAACAGTCAGGAAGAGAGGGGAGAAAATGAGCAGTTCACCCTGAGAGGACGACTACGGACCTGCGGTTATGGAGTCTTGTGTCGGGGCCTGGTTTTTAAAATTCTTTATTGAGTTACCCGCCTCGGTGGCCTAGTTGGCTAACGCGCTAGTCGTGTTGAGCTCGACTGCTGAGGACGGGGAGATCGAGGTTCGAAATCTCGGTCGGGCGAACTGGGTGGGGGTGGTGGTGGTTCTTAAATGGTTTTACACTCTCCCTCCACGCAAATACGGGTTCACTTTTTCTAATTAAACCCTCCCAATTCCTAATCCATTAGCGTAATTAGTACTTAAAAGCGTATAACCCGTACGGGTAGTAAGACGCGGTGCTAATATTATTATTTATTGAGTGTATGATATAAGGCCACCTTTCAGCCTCATGTACGAAGATATCACAGGGGAGGTGGGAATGCCATTGCAGGTCCATAGTGTGTTTCGTCAAGACAAGGCAAGGTGAAGTGTGCATACAAGCACCTCGCCTGACCTTTGGCTTTGTCTTCACTCGAGTCATCTTCTGAATCTCGTGAAACCACAGCCAAGGGTTGGAGGAGCGGTGGCATTCCACAACATTCCTGACGAACGCTGCCGTCTTCCTCCCGTCAGTGATATACTCGCGGTCGAGAATCTGGAAACAAACATCTCTCCAGACTGAAGTAACGTTTGTTAATATCTAGGTTCGGAACAGCGTTGACCCACCTTGGACGCTAAGGTGCGAAACACCCCTCATCCTCCGCAGCGCTGGGCCTACGATGTCCGGTGCACTTTAGAATAAAATAACCTTTCAACCTATATATATAAAGTAAGGGCGCATTCACGGCAGACGGTTGTAGAGATATCGCTATAGGACTGTGGTAGGAGGGAGAAAATAGAAACAGTAACTTTCCTAACTGCCCTATCCCGCTCTGTCGTGAACGTGTTTGCTCGAAATAAGTTGTAATTATTATTTAATGCTGCACGAACTCGTCGGTTGGCAAGATTAGTGATCATTTATTGCGCACATCAGGTAGTAAGTGTTATATTTCTCAAGTCGTGGTATCTGCAGCTGTCACCTTTGCCAAAATAACAATATCCGTGTCGACCTGTGTTTTCTAGAAGGCTGTAGGTAGGCGAGCACGTCCCCTCCATCATAAGATGACTGAAATATATCACCTAGTTAAAATGCACCCGCACTCGTTTGGGGATGTGATCCCTGTCTCTACTATCCTTGTAAACAAACCTTTCCAGTTGTGAGGTAATTAAGCACGCTAGTTGGAGCCGAACCAGCGACGTGTTGAGCTTTACACTCTGTTAATTCGCATTTCGACGCTACATGGATCTGACCCTAGAACCTGTCGTTTTATCCTCCCTGTTACAACTCTAACGCATTTCTTGTCTAAGGGATGGTTGTTTGTAATCAACGGACCCACATTCTATATAACGAGGCGATCTTGGGTGGTTGGTTTGTAGTGTCTTGAATCATCTGAAGTAATGCTTACTGTAAACTGGGCCATGACTCTGTATGTCGAGTCATCAGACATATTTGGTTAGAGGCAATGTTCCTTTTTGCATCATGCCCGAGTGGCCTAACGCACGGGTTCTTAACCTTAGTATGGACCTCGGGCAGTAATGGTCGAGTACAGGAACATATTTATTATATTTAAAATAGTGCGGTGCACCACACCCTTGTTATCTTAACAACCCACAAGATTGGGGAACCGAAATGACCCACATTGTTACAGTAATATATATTGTGTCATGTAAAATATTCCTGGAAGGTATGTGAAAATACCCGTTCCGGCATAATTTGTATGCCCTTTCGCGCTCACTCATTGAAACGCTCGTGTGATATAATCGGTCGGTTCAGAAATTGCACGTTAAATACCTCAAATAAATACAAATAATATGAAGTAAATAATTCACAAACATGTGGATGATAAAAAAATATACTTTCCTTGGGTTTTCAATGAATATTAATGTCTTGTGGAGATAATACAACCCTCCTCTCCGTGTGCCATTAAGTTGTACAGTTAAATTTGCGTTAGAAGGACCTTTTATATGGATTGATATCATATATCTAGTGACATCACATGACTCAACACATGGACACGTGAAAGTAGACCTGTTACTGCTGCTGACCCGGTGTTACCGGTTGAACCAGTACACCATCCTCTTGTTGTTGACGAGACATCTTGGTACCGAGCTGTAAGAGGTACCCCAGATTTGGCGGCCTTAAAACTCGAATTTGGTGTGTGTGTGTGTGGACCGAGTCCCGGCTCTCTGTGTTTTGTCCGCAGCGTGTCATGGGGTAGAGACGATGGAAGATATATTATGTACCTGATAATACACCCACACGCTGTTCAAACCCTGACGGCGTTGTCTGCGTGCACACTCGATGTGATGTTATTGTAAATGTCAGAATCCCCTTAATATCGATTACAATTAGTTTTGGCCGAACTTGTTATCTAAAGATGTCCAACTTGACTTGTACTAAATATAACATTCTATCATCTGAGATACTCTTGACAAGATCTTCCAGAGATAAAACACATCACACAGTATCCAGTACTGTAGCTTTCCCGGAATCACCACGTGACACTGGCGAGCTGTTATTCCGACGTAACTTAACTCCTTTTGCTATTATAAATACCAACAGATGCTTATTCTCACGCTTTATACATAATATATCAAGATAAGTTTAGTATTTAAATCTAAAATGTTAAACTCAGGTTACCCTGAAAGGTAGCCAGCAGTCTTACCTTGACTGATGACACTATGGCCCACGTCACACCGAGGATCCCTGCAGGGCCTGGGGGTTTCGACCTATTGGTGTAGGTACACCTTTGTGTTCTGTCTCATCGTGGTCCACACTGAAAGATGGTTGGAGGGGGTGCTAAATGAATCAGCGACATAGAGTTTAGTTTTCTGCACATGCTGATATCAACAGATATTCAACATCTGTTGATATCAGCATGTACAGAAAACTAAACTCTATGTTGCTACTGGAGAAATATTTGATTTATTTTGGCAAAAAAAAAATGTAATGCTACAAAAACTGTAAAACTACTCGCGCGCAGAACAGAGCAGAACTATGTAACTTCTTGTATCACACGGCAATAACTATAAGTGATGATGCGGCAGGTTTGTCATGTTCTGAGTCACGGGTTCAAGGTCAGTCCCGGCTACTTTTGTTGAAACTTTTGGGACTTTTTTTACGAAGTCAGTCCTCTCACGTAGTAAGTTGGAAATAGGGCCGGATTGAATTGTAATAACAATTAATCGTCGAAGACGGATACAACTTTTTTAGTTGGTTTTATTGTATTGTAGGTGTGTTTCTAAGCTGTGGAATCTCTCTGTTTCTGGGCAGTTTTTGTCTTGTAACAAATCTGGTTAAAAACAGTACTATTATGAAGCTGTCCATCCCCCGAAATTTGATATTGATCGGTTCAGACGATTTTGAGACGTGTGAATCAAAAAATAAGCACAATTCGTCCTACTGCGCGGACAGCTTAGTGAGATTAGAGTACTTTTCCTTGGATTCGGGCCATTTGCTTTGTTTTCTGTCCACCCTGAGACGCCCTCTAGAGGGAAGCATTTACAAAACTATGCTGGTAACTTTCGTCGAGTACTTTTTGTTTTTGACATACCCCGGGGGACGTGGAGACCAGGGAATCTTCACGAGTTGTGCGATGGGAGTGCGATCTTTCTGAACAATTACGGCAGTGGCGGTGTTTTCAGCGAAGAAAAACTGTCGAACAATCAGATTGAGCTGAGCATAAGGCCCCACCACACGTGTTCTTCGGCAACGTGTGGATTTCTCGGTCCCCAAACTCGCACATTATGCCTATTCGCTTTTCCCGAGATGTGAATAGTCGCTTCGTCCGAAAACATGATGCGCGATAAAAAGTTCCGGTATCTCTCTTACAAATGATTGTCGTCAGGTTTGATTTCCTGCAAAATCTCCACCTTATAGGCGTGAAGGCGTAATTTACGGTGAGGAACTTTTTGAATCGTCGACAGTTTCATTCCGGAGCTTCATGTCTTGGAATGGCGGAGGGTTATCCGCACCTGAGTGGTTGGTTTGGTTTTAGCGTACCACTACGCAACCTGCGCCTGGCCGCTTGGACTGACTGCAGTGCCATTGTGGTCCTGACGCGCACTACAAAATGTTCACGTAAACTTTGAGAATGTTGGAGTTTGATGGTGGACACCCTGTATTTAAAATAATGAAAGAAAGTGAAAGCTCAATATGAAGCTCTCACGCTCTTTGTAGGATTCAGAGCTGGTGTTGTCCACTCAACCTGTCGGTACTCACCAGATAGCGCCAAGGTGAGTCTGCTCGTCCTAGCATAGAACACGTGGACTAAATGTCAAGCTTGATTTGAAATATTTAGAATTAGCAGAAATATGGACATTGAGTGTAAGAGATGCTATTAAAGGGGAAGCCATGAGAATGAAATTTGTGAGGAGAAACAAGATTAGCATTGAAGTTATCAGGTAAGGAGTTGGTAAACAGGAAGCAAGACTGAGATGGTTAAAATGTAATGAGGAGGGAGGAGAGGATTCCAAAGAAAATTATCAAGATGAAGTATGTGGGGAAAACACCGAAAGGGAGGCCAAGAAAGAGATGGGAGGAGCGGATAAAAGAGTGTGTAAGGGAGAGAAGAATATACCTAACGCTTACATGATTGGTGGAGCGGTCACGTGGTATATCATCAGTCAGGAAAAGGTTTGAGTTCGATCAAATACACGTACACAGCACGTGAGATCGATTACAGACCGTGCGTGCGTCGTGTGATCCGAGGGGGAATGGTGGCCATGTATTACATTAACAATAACAGAGCCGGGACTACCGATATTCTCCACTCGTCTGAGAGGAAAGGCTGACGTTACTTTCCGAGCCTGTCAACCATAGTACACACCTCTGGTCTCGTCTCGTAGACTGGGAGGTTGTCACGTGCACCACTCTTGATGATAGGTTGCGACGGACGCTAACTACCGGTCAAGCGAGGCATCGCGTGGTCCCCAGTGATTCTAACGTCGCTCATTATTTCTCCTTGTCTTGTTTGTTACCAGGTATACAATAATATTATAGGGAAATGCTGTCACTCTTGTATTTTCCAAAAGGTGGTCCAAATAGCTAAATGAAGGTAGATTTGGAGACCGTGTAGTAACTCCGCCGTCGACGAGACGAGACGAGTTTATTGGCCAGGGTTGAGAAGTAGATGAGTGGTTGAGTGCATCGAACCCTCCCCGTCACGGTGCAACCAACCTGCCAGAACCAATTAGCGCGGGAGGTGGATGAACTGACAGCGACCTCACACACGTTCGCACCCTTTCCTTCTGTCGCAAGAGTTTGTGTAAACTAGACTGATCGCTCTTCTCTAAAGGACGTCGATGAGAAGAGTCCAATATAGATCTTGGGACAAAATTATCAACTCGGAGAAATAGAAACATAATACCTCAATTTTGTTGTAATTCGTTCACCATTACATTTATACTTCACTTTAATGTTAAGTTATGGGTCTGTGGTGTGGTTGTATAATTTAACAAGACGTCGCTTTTCTCCAAGAAGATAGTCCCATTCCATTCTCGGTAGCTGCCGCTAACATGTGTGTGGCCTTGATATTTGCACCATATGTGGACTGGATTCGCTTGTCAGTGTGTATAAGAAGCAGCGGCTTCGTAAACAACGCGTGTTTGTCGAGGACGCCGCCACTAGACTCTAGAGCAGAGCGATGGAACCATCTTGTATTGGGAACATCTCACTCTCTAATAGCTGTGTCCAACTGGACTGGACATTCCAATGTGCTAGAGATAAGGAAGTGTACTCTCCGGGGCTCAATCCTCGGTCCCGGCACAGATCTATCTGATTGCCAAACCCTTCCTTCACCTCTGACAAGACATCTTGTGAATGCGGGGAATGCCAGGCCTCCACCGTGGTTCGGATCCCACGTTAAACTGTAGGTCCTCCATTTCATCTCACAATCACCCTACCATTACACATCAGCGTAAGTGCATATAACTTGAACGGGTAGTAAGATGCGGTAATAATAATAATAATGTGTGAAAGGAGAGTGGAAAACTACCCTTGGTACAATTACCGGGATTCGAACCCCAACCTCTGACATCTCTAAACTAGCTTGTCATTTTATGAGGATACCTTCATTATAATAATCACACCACCCAGTATCCCTGACCGTTATTTTATCACTCTTGGAGGGAACACCGGGCCACTAAGGTCTGTGGACAAACAATACCTACTATCTTGCTTAGCCCTCATCTGCATCCTTAAACTGTGGGTATTTTAATGAATTAAAACAAAATAACTGCTCGTATCTAGCTATGGTTACCGCATCACATGTTGCCAAAATGTGCGGCCATCCAATGCCCCCCTGCTTGGGCGAATAGGCAGGTATCCACTTTTACTTTGTGAGGTTAAGTACAAACCAACGAATGTAATTGGTTTTGTGAAACTGGTGGAGCCAAAATAGTGGTTCCTGGTACCTTGTGATCTTCTCAAGACCCGGTTCCATTGAACCACCGCGTTCTCACGACACGGAATACACACCACAAGTAATCGTGGAAAGTCACTCGTCCCGCCGAGGTATCTTGGACAAGGGGTCACGTTATCAAGGTCCCTGCATCTCACCCCGCTGATAACATCTGGAACAGTTACTAGAGCCATGATATTGTGATTCGTCCAACCTTTGTGGTTCCCGCGCGAGTCGGGTTTAGCGGCTGGTGACGTAAGATTGCCTCAGACGTTATTCGTCTGCCAGACTAATTGTGGTTTCGTTGCTCTAACCAGGGGGTTTAGATTGAGTTGACCTGTCACAAAGCTGAGGTGTTTGTATTTTCTTCTCTGTCGCTTCTCCTTCCCTTGGTTTCACAGGTACAGTAGCCCCGTGGCTTCTTTGGTGCTGACTGACAGCTCACAGCTGACTTCTGACAGTCAACATTTAGGCATATACCTAAATTTTGACTGTCAGAAGTGACAGCTGCTAAACACATGTTTTTGCAGATCATATGGTTCGGCGTAGGGATACATAATTTGGTTTGGTAGCTTTTCAAAGCCATCAGCTGTGAGCTGTCACTCAGCACCAAAGAAGCCGTGGGGCTACTGTATTTTAGATCTATTTAGAACATTCTAGTACGTGTGGACCTTGAATTTTCCAGCCATATTTAGTGAAGTTGCCCAGAGACACGTGCAGCTAAAGCAAGCACATTACTATTATTATCATTGTATAGCCATTGATAACATTCTGTAACCATTTGGAAAGCGACATGACTTGATATATCAATACGAGTAATGTTTCTATCCTCCCAGTAAAGTTACCATCAAACGACTGAGAAGATGACCTTTCATTTCAGTCTTGTGACGTCATTAACATCATTTAGCTCTCCAGGTATTCACGCATTTAATTAAAATCGCACCCTCGCCGTCTAAATGTCGAGCTCATTTGACCTAGTTGGCCGTGGACGGGGAGGTAGGGGTTCCAACCCTGGGCGGGCGTACTAGTCTTGTTTTCCGCACACCCTCTTCGTGCGAATGCGGGTACATTTCCTCAACGCCTTCCAAATCCTTACCCCATTATCTTAGTTAATGTATGCTTATGATCTGAGAGGAGACTGGGTTGATACAATCAACTGATTGGTCCTCGACTGGGTTGATACAATCAGCTGATTGGTCCTCGACTGGGTTGATACAATCAGCTGATTGGTCCTCGACTGGGTTGATACAATCAATTGATTGGTCCTCGACTAGGTTGTTACAATCAATTGATTGGTCCTCGACTGTGTTGTTACAATCAATTGATTGGTCCTCGACTGTGTTGTTACAATCAATTGATTGGTCCTCGACTGGGTTGATACAATCAACTGATTGGTCCTCGACTGGGTTGATACAATCAACTGCTGAGATACCCTCCACTTGTTATTGTAACGAACTGTACACAGAGATAGTCGAGAGCTAATAAATATCTTGTTGGCTGAAAGAGTGTCTCGCTGTGAGAATGTCTTTATATTAGATAAGTTCATTTCTCACAGTCTCCTGGCAATGACATTTACCGCCTTATGGACACAATCTAGCCTCGTTTTATTTGACAGATTGTCCTCATCTGTCAATTGTTAATTTGACAGGCGACCCTGGCAACAGCCAATGACGTACACCACTAGAAATAATGGGCAGAGTGCTGTTAAGACCAAGCATCCCTCTCTGTCGGAGTGATAAGGGATCTCAATTATTTGTCACGGTAACCTGATGTTCAAAATAATATTATTATTAGCACCGCGTCTTACTACCCGTTCGGGTTATACGCACTTACGCTAATGTGTAATGGTAGGGTGATTGTGAGATGAAATGGAGGACCTACAGTTTAACGTGGGATCCGAACCACGGTGGAGGCCTGGCATTCCCCACATTCACAAGATGTCTTGTCAGAGGTGAAGGAAGGGTTTGTTAATCAGATAAATCTGTACCGGGACCGAGGATTGAACCCCGGCCGCCATCATAGAAGTCTGACACCTTACCCCTAGACCACCAGGTCACCGAGGTTCAAAATACGTGTGAAATTATGTTTTGATTTCGCTCAACCAAGGTGGAGGAATATTAGGAGTATCTAGGGGCATACTTAGTTTCTAGGGCCACATCTAGGTGACATTTCACTAGATATCACACATTTCAACATTGACATCTCAGTAGAGTAATATATTGTGCTCCCTAAACCAGATGCACTTGATGGACCGTTAGAAACCTTATCTTCTGTCTTGGTTCACACCACTTCGACATCACTTTTAGAAAGTGTTTGTGGAATATCTCAATTAAAAAGTTTCTTGATTAAAACTTGTCATCCGGCAGAAGGACTTGAGCGCTGTATGAAGCTGTAAACTAGTAGGATGACGAACTTGATGTTTTAATGAGGAAATGTCTTCTGTCGATGCATACTTGTGTTGTCTACCAAGTTCGTTCCATTTTGTTGGAGGGGGAGGGGATCCAACTTGCAGTTTGTCGTGAGCGACTGCAATAACCCTCGTGGTAAGAGACACAACCTTATTAACCGTTAATTAATATTTTTGTTTTCACCTCCCAAGAACCCGGTTACTTTCCGGCTTGACCCAGTTTTACGTTTACCCCAGGAAAGTTATTTCCCGCGATGGTTGGTGATAGAAACAGAAACACGTGCGTGCCTTGAGTGTCTTACTACCCGTCCGGGCTTTTCTCACATTTAAACTATTGTGGTAGGGTTAAAGGTCGAATTGTTTAAATGAAATTCACTTGTATTCATTTGTTTGTGGAAAGGATGGTAAATCGTTTAGGGAAAAAATTGGCCTCAGAACACTCGACCGGAATTCGAACCCTGACCTCGTCACTGGTAATCAAATTTCTTGCGTGAGTGACTCCTTAGACCGTGCAACCACCGATGAGGGTAAAAGCTTGATTAAAAGTAGAGTAATGGAGCAATGACCTGTTTCAATTTGATGTATTGACGCGTTGAATGGAACTTGATAAATAAGATCGTATGTAGGCTGTACTAACGGTCTTGTTATTCTTGGTAACCAATACCAACACCGCCACTGGGGTTTAACGCGACCTTTGAAACTTGTCTTGACATTCTCCCATTTGACATATCGCTTGGAAAGGTTAATAGACGGGGCCCAGTCGTGGTCTAATTGGCCCATCACCTTGAAATGTCACTCGCTATTCTGGGAGAACTTCTGGCATTAGTTTTCTCAGAGGTGACAGCTAATAACAAGAAATACCGTGTGTAACGTCATCATCCCCAGGACACCGGTAGCTGAAAAACCTGGTATTATTATTAGCACCGCGTCTTACTACCCGTTCGGGTTATACGCACTTACGCTAATGTGTAATGTTAGGGTGATTGTGAGATGAAATGGAGGACCTACAGTTTAACGTGGGATCCGAACCACGGTGGAGGCCTGGCATTCCCCACATTCACAAGATGTCTTGTCAGAGGTGAAGGAAGGGTTTGGTAATCAGATAAATCTGTGCCGGGACCGAGGATTGAACCCCGGACCCCCAGCATAGAAGTCTGACACCTTACCTCTAGACCGTCAGGCCACCAAAAACCTAGTATAGCTAGGAAATTAAACAGTTTTTGGTTTTTCTCCTCAAGTTAGAAATGTTAATTTTCTCCTAAATAATAAGTTTATTTTCTATCACGAAACTTTCTTTTATCGTTGATAAAAGACAAAATAAATTAATTGGTTCTGTCCGAAGTAAATTTTAACTTCTAGATGGGTTGAAATTTGGTGTATTTTTATTTTCTATAAATACCATGATAGGACACTCCGAGTTGCGAACTGACCTCCGACCCCGCTCTGGGGGTCTTGTCACCTCAAGTCAGACCAATTGGCTAGCACATTTTCTGCACACACAACGCTGCAGAGATGGCATCGATTCAAATTTCAGGGCTCATATTTGGTCCCTAAACTGAAACAAAGTCCCGTTTTTTGAACCTAGTGCCCTCAAACTGGATGTATGAATTTTTTTTAAATAATTAATGTAAATTTTTATGATTTTCAATATAATTTTTTAGACAAGTTACAGAAATTCAGGCCCGATGCCTTTAAACACTAAGTTTCAACCTTTCGTCCCGTGTACAACCTTGGACTATTACTATTACATTCACCGTAGGAATTGACTTCTGAAAGGCCTTTTTCCCTACCATAAACCTACTATATAGTAGGATATTGGTAGGAAAAAAGGCCTTTCAGAGAGTAGTTCCCACCGTGAATAGAATATAGCTCTTCGATGATGGAGACCTTGATTCTTTTACATTTTTTGAAATAAAGAATGTAATGAATGACAAAACAATACAAGGAAGCAACAAAATGCCTGACCATATAATAAGGGCGATGTTGAGAGATGCTTTTCAACATGTGTACATAACATGTGATTACAGAGCAGACATCTGCTATGAAATAGATCGCTCTTGAGTGTCATAGACGCCTTGAAGTTTAATGGCAATGAAACTGCTCGTGTTCCAATCACAACAGAGCTCACTGCCTGTGGAAGAAATACAAGTAGTATACTCTGTATAGTTCTGTAGTTTCAGTAAAGATAAAGGTGATCTGGCGGTCTAGGGGTAAGGTGTCAGACTTCTGTGCTAAGGGTCCGGGGTTCAATCTTCGGTCACGGCACAGATTTATCTGATTACCAAACCCTTCCTTCACCTCTGACAAGACATCTTGTGAATGTGGGGAATGCCAGGCCTCCACCGTGGTTCGGATCCCACGTTAAACTGTAGGTCCTCCATTTCATCTCACAATCACCCTACCATTACACATTAGCGTAAGTGCGTATAACCCGAACGGGTAGTAAGACGCGGTGCTAATAATAAT
>CABFOV010001555.1:40066-51098 GCA_902141375.1 Timema poppense
ATTATATGGGGGGGGCGGAGGGGGGGGGGCTATGTGGATGGTAAAATTCTAAACTTGCCCTAAGGAACATTATTTTCTTCCAGATCAAGTTTCATCTCTAAAATAATGGTACTTGACGAAAATGTCGAAAGAACTTAGGTCCGAATTAATTACCAGGTGTGCGAACAGGCTCCTGGCTATATTTCAAACTACGCCACTGACTGGCCGCCCACGAGACTCGACCAAGGCCTGCACGTCTTGAGGGGCGGATGACCTACCTGTTGGCCGCCTCTTAATATGGCTTGCGAGACCTTGGCCATTGTCCCAGTGCGCGCGCGTGCCTTCTGGTACCTTCCTCGGCTCTCCTCGTATGACGAGTAGTTAGAGGAACATTCCTCAGCTCTCCTCACTAATGTAAATATGACGAGTAGTTAGAGGAACAGAACAATACCGTCTCGATCCTTCTATGTTCACATGCTTATATCAGCTTTGTCCGCGCTGTTACATAAAACCTGCTTGTAGAAACCAACCAAATCAAGCAGTGAGCATATAAGCCCGCAAAGCGACCGACCGCTCCGTCGACTTTTTTGAGATTATTTGAAACCACTATTTAAAATAGAAAGTGTGTGTCGTTCTTGTTTTGTGTTACGATACAACACAATAATTAGAAAACGTCCATCGTGGCATTAATGTTAGAGAGACGCGTCATGGGCCTACTTGCGGCGTGTGAATTGCTGCGCCACTTGGGTCGTGTCACAATGAACAAAGGAAGGTTCATTCTTCTCGTGTTATCAATATTTAGCAGTAACGTGATCCCAGGTGCTATAAACCTCTGTTGTAAGGTACGTCCGCTGAGCGGTCAAATCGAATATTTGATGTGTTACAAGGTTTTAATAACACGGGCTAGTTGAAGTTAGTTCTTCTGTTTCTTGTGTTCTTTGAGAAACAACATTAACGGAACTGTTTTTTAAATTGCCTGATTAAATGTTTACTATTAGGTTTACTACACGGGGTATCGAGGCCATCCTCACGGTCGATTAGCCGGAATGTTGGACACGATATTACGCTCGTACCAGAAGTACTTGATGTGTTTCTTCCTCGCGTAAACTTTGTCTACGGGGCCCGCGGTTAGCTTCGTTGTGCCCCCCTCCCCCTCTATTACAGTTATGGTGATACGCTGCTTTTAGTACTTGCGTTATATCCTTATGAAAATTACATAAATATAAATCGGGTGCTAAAAATGATAGTGTGACCAACAAAACATTCAGGGACAGAAATACATTACCGTGTGTGTGTGTGTCTTCCTAATTTCTGGCCCAACTAACTCTGTTACGATATATTGAACCTTAACTGCATGCATGCGGAAGAGCTTTCCAATTTGCTGAGCATCTTTAATTATTTGAAGTCTCTTGATGAGTGTTGTTGCAATCTTCGTTCAATTGACGATTTAATCCAGTAATATCTCTTCTGTTTTCCGTTATTTTTGATAACATTGTGAATGCTACAATAACAGCCACGCGTCTCTTTGCCTATACATGTTATTCACGTTGGAATAACTTACCAGCACTGGGTATCAACCAACTCTCGGTTCGTACTGTCAAGTGGACACGATTCAGAGCGTAAACTCTCCACTGGTTTTGCTGAGAGCTCTTGAAAATACTCTCGGGCGGACTAGCGTTTGAGAATAGCTCTCGCGAACACTGGTAGCCCCCGACCGGTCGGTGCATGCTGCCTGCAATGCACGCCGGCTACGCTTGTGGTCTAACTCTCATCACACGTTAATCCAATGCATGGTGTTGAAAGGCGCGCGTGTGTGATATATATATATAATTCCTAATGGAAACACGTCTGGTGTCAAGCAGACCCTTTGTTAGGGACGCATTCAACCACCAAGCGCTGTTATCGCTTTATTGTAAGTCATAAAACCCAGGACTAGTTCTGGTGTTGGAAGCAGATGGAAATTAAATCAACAATGTCGCTGGCTGCTAACAAATATTTCTGAGAAATGATTGTATCTGAAACCTTTTATACTATATTATGCCTGTTTTGCCGGGTATTATTGTTTGATGTTTAGTTTTTAAACTAACGTGGTGCATTTCTTTTAGGATGGGGCTAAACTACTATCCCGGGGTATTTGTCAAATATTGACAAACTCCCGTGTACAGGAAACTTTCTCCTTGCGGTGAGAGAATGTCTGTGTGGTTCCCGTGTCAATAAACAAGTAGCAACGATCCCGGGTCACACACACGGCACGTGACATAATTATCAAAATGAAGCATTAGTCCAGGCTTCAGCTGGAGAAAGTTGACCTTGAACACAGCTCGTGTTGAACTTTGCACTTGAATGTTGACGTCCGTCGGGAATTTAAAGGAGAGGACCACTCTAAATAGCTACAATCTTTGAAATATCTTGAATCACGGTCTAATCTTGATCAAATTCTGTGATTCCCCAGACATATTCAAGAACTAAACATATCTAATGGTGAAATATTTTATTTATTATAACCAAGACCCATTTACATGTACAGTAGCCCCGTGGCTTCTTTGGTGCTGACTGACAATTCACAGCTGACTTCTGACAGTTGCCAAACACATGTTTTTGCAGATCATATGGTTCGGCGTAGGAATACATAATTTGGTCTGGTAGTTTTTTAAAGCCGTCACTCAGCACCAAAGAAGCCATGGGGCTACTGTAATAAAATAACTATTGTCTTTCCGCCACAATTTAAACTGCGGCAGAGTTGTCGCTGGTTTGTGTCGAAGCCGACGATTGATTGCAGTTTCACGTTTCTGTTCTTACGGATGGAACCATCTGGAGAGTTACTTGGGGACTTTCTAAAGTTGACACGAACCACTTGGAAAATGCTACTGCATAGTATAAACCATTTAACGTTTGTTAATTTTCCAACAATATTGTGTTTGTGGTGTTTTAACTGCTCTCGCCTTGCTGCGCCTGAGCGAGCTTTCACCCAGTTTGAGGTCAATGGCGTGACAATATGACCCCGGGAGAGAATGTACTGGAGGAAGACTACTCGCAATACTTCATCGACACTACTTGGCCACCGAAACAGTTTGCTTACCTCTTTGTGACTCGCCAGCCTCCAACACAACGTTTATTCTTGGATTGTATCATACAAATGTTGATGAATGTCGACGTCTCAATCCCAGTGGTCTTTGCAATGGTCTGTCTGTGCGTCTGTTTTAAACTTAGAATTAAGAGTAGTTTAAGAAAGGGCGAAAAAAGAAAAATCTATTTTCCCAAAATTGGCTCTAACGATTTTGATTAAAATTTGTATCTAGGTGTTGATTAAGATTATAAATAAACTATTTTCATTTTACCATGAAAATGATTCTTAGGGTACTTTACAGAAGCAGAAACTTCCGTATCTCCGCAACGAATAGAGATACTAAATATATTTTTGTTGCAAAATTGTGGTACTATTAAAATACAAAACTTTTATATTAAATATATTTTTATAAATCCAACAGAGTCTGAAATATTGGCAAATATATTAAAACAATTTTGTGAGCTTTAGTTGTAAATAGATACTACTAAAGATTTAACGCAATAATTCTCCAATGCCATAAAGTAATTAAAGATGTAAGTCTTTAAAAGTTTGTTGTTTTTCTTTAAACCTCTTAGGAGAAATGTTTGTACAACAATGATCTATATCTATTTTAGACTTAATAGTCAATATTTACATTTTTTATTGGTCACAATTTGTAAATGAGGAATTTAATATCAATGCGATAGCATTCAAATTTGCAACACCTAATAAATTGTTGACAATTTTAATGAGGTGTTGACCCTAGTGGACCCAACATTGATCTTTTTTTTATCAGTCCAAACATACAAATGAGAACATTAATTCTTTAAAAAACAAAAGTTATAAAATTTAAAACCAGAACTAAAAAAAAAAAAAAAGTTTTTCATAAGTATAGTGCAATTTATGCTTGGGTTTGGAGGTGTATATTATTTCGTTTCACATATACTACGAGTTTTGAGTAAATATCTCCATTTTCAAACAATAGAGCGAGGTCCGCTCAGAGTCCTGTACCGTTTATTCTTTATTTGTACCAATTATGTATTGTTGTAAGTTGTAGGCTATTTATCTTCTTGTGATCATCATTTCTAATATGAATCAATAACTTTTGTTTGTACAAAATATTAAGTTTTATTTAAATGTAACATTTAAGCTTTCTTTGTTTAGTAATCTATAATTATTAGGAATTTCTATACAAACTTTAACTGAATGGGCTACTCTGTTTGTGTTTCAGCAACTATTCCGCAGCCAGCAACAGCAACAAGCTGCCCCTCAACAGATCCAGTTGCTGCAGCAACAACAATATCTGGCAACACAGCAACAGCAACAGCTGGGATTGGCGGCAGCCCCTGCGACCTTTACTAGTGCTCCTTATGTCATCAACGCACAGGAGCCTTACCTCATAGCAGGTGAGTGTCACTGGGCGACATTACCTCATAGCAGGTGAGTGTCACTGGGCGGCATTACCTCATAGCAGGTGAGTGTCACTGGGCGGCATTACCTCATAGCAGGTGAGTGTCACTGGGCGACATTACCTCATAGCAGGTGAGTGTCACTGGGCGACATTACCTCATAGCAGGTGAGTGTCACTGGGCGACATTACCTCATAGCAGGTGAGTGTCACTGGGCGACATTACCTCATAGCAGGTGAGTGTCACTGGGCGACATTACCTCATAGCAGGTGAGTGTCACTGGGCGACATTACCTCATAGCAGGTGAGTGTCACTGGGCGACATTACCTCATAGCAGGTGAGTGTCACTGGGCGACATTACCTCATAGCAGGTGAGTGTCACTGGGCGACATTACCTCATAGCAGGTGAGTGTCACTGGGCGACATTACCTCATAGCAGGTGAGTGTCACTGGGCGACATTACCTCATAGCAGGTGAGTGTCACTGGGCGACATTACCTCATAGCAGGTGAGTGTCACTGGGCGACATTACCTCATAGCAGGTGAGTGTCACTGGGCGACATTACCTCATAGCAGGTGAGTGTCACTGGGCGACATTACCTCATAGCAGGTGAGTGTCACTGGGCGACATTACCTCATAGCAGGTGAGTGTCACTGGGCGACATTACCTCATAGCAGGTGAGTGTCACTGGGCGACATTACCTCATAGCAGGTGAGTGTCACTGGGCGACATTACCTCATAGCAGGTGAGTGTCACTGGGCGACATTACCTCATAGCAGGTGAGTGTCACTGGGCGACATTACCTCATAGCAGGTGAGTGTCACTGGGCGACATTACCTCATAGCAGGTGAGTGTCACTGGGCGACATTACCTCATAGCAGGTGAGTGTCACTGGGCGACATTACCTCATAGCAGGTGAGTGTCACTGGGCGACATTACCTCATAGCAGGTGAGTGTCACTGGGCGACATTACCTCATAGCAGGTGAGTGTCACTGGGCGACATTACCTCATAGCAGGTGAGTGTCACTGGGCGACATTACCTCATAGCAGGTGAGTGTCACTGGGCGACATTACCTCATAGCAGGTGAGTGTCACTGGGCGACATTACCTCATAGCAGGTGAGTGTCACTGGGCGACATTACCTCATAGCAGGTGAGTGTCACTGGGCGACATTACCTCATAGCAGGTGAGTGACTGTCACCGGGCGACATTCTAACATTACCTCATAGCAGGTGAGTGTCACTGGGCAACATTACCTCATAGCAGGTGAGTGTCGCTGGGCAACATTACCTCATAGCAGGTGAGTGTCACTGCGCGCCATTCTAACATTACCTCATAGCAGGTGAGTGTCACTGGGCGACATTACCTCATAGCAGATGAGTGTCACTGGGCAACATTCTAACATAACCTCATAGCAGGTGAGTGAGTGTCACTGGGCAACATTACCTCATAGCAGGTGAGTGTCACTGGGCAACATTCTAACATTACCTCATAGCAGGTGAGTGTCACTGGGCGGCATTCTGACATTACCTCAGGTGAGTGTCACTGGGCGGCATTCTAACATTACCTCATAGCAGGTGAGTGTCACAGGGCGGCATTCTGGCATTACCTCATAGCAGGTGAGTGTCACTGGGTGACATTCTAACATTACCTCATAGCAGGTGAGTGTCACTGGGCGGCATTCTATTATTACCTCATAGCAGGTGAGTGTCACTGGGCGGCATTCTGACATTACCTCATAGCAGGTGAGTGTCACTGGGCGACATTCTAACATTACCTCATTGTCACAAACCACAAGGCTATGTGGTACTGGTACTAGAACACAACCAACACAAGGCTATGTAGTACTGGTACTAGAATACAACCAACACAAGGCTATGTAGTACCGGTACCAGAACACAACCAACACAAGGCTATGTAGTACTGGTACTAGAACACAACCAACACAAGGCTATGTAGTACTGGTACTAGAACAACAACAAACACAAGGCTATGTAGTACTGGTACTAGAACATAACCAACACAAGACTATGTAGTACCGGTACTAGAACAACCAACACAAGGCTATGTAGTACTGGTACTAGAAAGTAACCAACAAGTTCTAATAACAAACGTCTCTATGAACGCACTCATAATGCAGGTCAGTCCCAAGGAAAGTCTTGCATCGGGAGTGTCGAAAGCTTATTCAGGGTCACTGACCTACTCAAGGATTTACTATCCCTGGTGTGTGGATGATTACATGCATATTTGGAGTTGTTCTTGGCCATGACCATTAAACCACTTTCTGCGCATTAACATTACTAACCTAACTTTAAATTAATTATCAGCCATATCTATGTTGAAGAATTTTTATAGCTTTCATAAATCTACTTTTTGTGAAAATGTTTACACTTTGTTCACCATTGGCCTTATCTTATAAACCACACCATAGTGGAACTAAACAAGGTAAACAGTCTAATTTTCATAGAAAGGTTTATAAAAAAATAACTAAATTTACTTTCACAGTGCAATAATAATTAAGTAAAATGTCACCAGTGTTGATTGAAACAAAATGTGTTTGTATTTTGTAAAATATGGTATCTATGGAACTTGTTACTGAACTAGGGTAGATATTTGTACAGTCCCATTTAGTGATAATGCTTTCCTTTTATTAATTTAAATTAATGAAAAACACAAGACTCTTAACTCAGTACATTTGGTTTAGTATGTCAATGCCCCTCTTCCACTGAGCCCTTGCCCAGGGTCATTCTGCGTTTAATGTCAAGTTTGTGATGGAGATGTTGAAATACTTTTCATAAACTGACTGTTAAAATTATATTTCATTTTAATGTTTTGCTCCCAAAATACAACACATTGTGTGACACAAATCAAACCCTTCTTCTTCTTCTTCAGGGAAATGTCGTAAAATATAGTTTTGGTTCCTTGCAATCTACCAGTATGATCAATTGTCAAAATAATATGTCTTTATTGAGTAGAGTAACGTTATGCTAATCCAAGTTTCCTACCAAATCTAGTAGCCTTTATACCTACTTGCTAGTAAAGGTCAGCGGGAACAACGCTCAGGTTTTATTTCTGTGACATTTCTTTAAAGTGACATTTGTGAAGGTCTTTGTTTGTTTTTTTCTACAAAAGTGAAATCTAAACACGTGTGAATTTATACTGTTAGCATTAGTTCAACTACAGTTTTTAACAGGACATTTAATTAATTTATTTTTGGGAATGATTAAGGCAGTAGTGGTCAGACCACGGGGATTAAAACCCAATGGTCAGTGTTGTTTTCTGGGACAACTACTTTATTCTGTCAAACCTTCCACTCCCTTTTGTCATGTCAATGTCATGGCAGTCTAGGGGGTAAGGTGTCAGACTTCTGTGCTGGAGTCCGGGGTTCAATCCTTGGTCCCGGCACAGATTTATCTGATTACCAAACCCTTCCTTCACCTCTGACAAGACATCTTGTGAATGTGGGGAATGCCAGGCCTCCACCGTGGTTCGGATTCCACGTTAAACTGTAGGTTCTTCATTTCATCTCACAATCACACTTACATTACACATTAGCGTAAGTGCGTATAACCCGAACGGGTAGTAAGACGTGGTGCTAATAATAATAATAATAATAATAATAAACTTCTTATTTCAAATGTAAAGAAGAAAGTTCGCTACTAGTTCTCAAATATCTTAAAATTTCCTAGTGCTAGCTTATCAAAAAATTACCGTATTTGTTAGAGGAAGGCTAAACATTTTTTTTATCAACTCTAGTCTCATAGCTCCGCAAATATGCTTAAAAGATCACTGAAAATGGGATAGTTTCACATTTTTACACGTTATTCTCTACTAATAAAAAGCATATATGTCGCTAAGGGAAAAGAGTCCTGTCGTAATATTTCAAATTAATTTTAACGTGAAGCTGTGTGTGATCTCGAACTTAGGGAAATTGGTTGTTCCCGAAACTTGGGTGGAAAAAATAATTTAAAAAACTAAAACATAGGGATTGTCTATGGATATCACGTTTGTATTTAATTTTCATTAAAAATAGTATTAATCTATTAAATTTAAATTAACCTTATCTTCCGTTGGTATATGAATACCTGAAGTTGTCTCTTATTTTATAACTACCATATATATAGCACTGCGTCTTACTACCCGTTCGGGTTATACGCTTTAAGTACTAATTACTCTAATGGATTAGGAATTGGGAAGGATGAATTAGAGGAAGTGAACCCGCATTTGCGTGGAGGGGGAGTGGAAAACCATTTAGGAAAAACCACCCTCAGTTCACCCGACCGAGATTCGAACCTCGATCTCCCCGTCCTCAGCAGTCGAGCTCAACACGACAAGCGCAACTACCTTATAACCAACTTAGCAACCACACTACTTATAATTGAGGGAAATATTTATCCCCAGATGGATTGAAGGCAGGAAAACATATTTTTAGCACAAAATATTTGTAAAAAATGTTTTTAAATATCGAATAATTCACAAAATACACCTTCACCGCACTTGTTTGCATAAAGACACATAAATTATGTAAATGTCATTATCTGGAATGGCATCCATTTGATCATATAAAATAATTAGGCGGATAAAACTAATATTTGTGAGAGGGTTACTAATTAAATATGCTGGCGGCCGGGGTTCAATCCTCGGTCCCGGCACAGATTTATCTGATTACCAAACCCTTCCTTCACCTCTGACAAGACATCTTGTGAATGTGAGGAATGCCAGGCCTCCACCGTGGTTCGGATTCCACGTTAAACTGTAGGTCCTCCATTTCATCTCACAATCACCCTACCATTACACATTAGCGTAGTGCGTATAACCCGAACGGGTGGTAAGACGCGGTTCTGCTAATAATAATAATAATAATAATAATAAAAACACAACAGGTATCCAGGCACACTGGCTCCGTGGAGAACTATTCATGGTATTCTTACCAACAAGGCTGTGGTTCACTTTTATCTATTCAGATTAGTTTGCATATTAATATTTTGTTGTTTCACTGTTTAAGTAATTAAAACTCGCGCCAAAATAATTTTTATCTAAGAACATGTTTAGTCAATTTTAAAATATATTTTTTAGAATTTATTCCTAATTTTATTCCAAAAATCCTCAAATTATAGTAGTTTCATTAGGTTTAGGTTTTTTAATTTACATTACTTCATAAACCTTACTAACATTTGTTAGACAAAATATTATTTAGTGTTTATTTGGAAAACCTACAATTTAAAACTAAAATAATACAAAAACTAATTGAATGTGTATGTAACTTTTTCATTTAGGCCTTAACTAAATTTTTCCCACAAGATTACAGATCGATAACTGCATACGAATCAAAGAGTTTATTTTTCTGACCCTATTAAAAAAAATATTTTTGCCTCTACCACTTAATTTGATCTCTTAACGATCAATGTTCCATAAGCTTCTTATTTTATCGTTCAAATTATTTTTAATTTCTTATTGTAATGACTGGCGAGGTTAAGTTAAGACTAAAATCGTAAACCTGAAAAATAAATACAAGTCTAAAATGTAAAATTATTTTAAAAAATCTTTTCTCGTCCAGTTCTTGCTGGAAATCCCTATTTTCCACCCAAAAACTTCCCAGGTCAAAATGCCATTCACATACAGGCCTAGTATTGATAATAGTATGGATTGTTTCAGGGCTTATCTTTCAAATTTAAAACAAAGTAATTAATGAAACTGCTCTTTGAAAATTCCACTATTCTAAGCCCCAGTAGCACTAACTATTGCACCATGTCTCTCTCTCTCTCTCTCAGGTCCTACTGTTGTCCCCCAGTACTATGGGGTGGCACCATGGGTGTACCCCGCCAACATTATCCAGCAGGGGGCGGCGGCCTCCCAGAGAAGGCCCTTGACCCCCTCCTCGGCCAGCGACATCTCCTCCAGCACGACCAATCTCTCCCAGGGCCAGTACCAGGTCATACCCACGTACTACGATCAGAACGGATCCCTGGTGATGGCCAACATGCGGGGGATCGGCAATGGCACGCCCATGAGGCTGGTATCCCCCGCGCCAGTGATAGTGAACGCCGGCACACCTGGGAGCAACATGAGACTGTTGGGAGGACAGACCCAGCAGATAGCAACACCCCCCACCGGCGCGTCTATATACAGTAGTGCGCAGCAACAGAGCGTGTATAGTTCGAGCGCAACCAACGGTACCAGCATGGGGGGTAAGTCGCCATAATAACACCATCTGTTCTGTACAAATAACACAGTAGAGTTGCTTTTTCATGTCAACATGTTGTCTGGGTGTTTGGATTAAAGGATGGGCCCTCAAATCCTTAAGAATATTTGAGGATTTTAGACTTGAATCCTAAAAAAATATTTCAAGTTTTCAAGTGAAATTGGTTTTAGAGTTCTAGTACTGCTTATTGGTGGTTCAGGACCAATTATGATTAATCATAGAATGAAATTAACAACCCGGCCCCAGACCAGTAATTTAACTCTTTTAACTGAATGTATGAATGTTATAATGAATGAATTATAAGAAAACATTTAGTTACTATTGTATTTTCTATTATATTTATAGTGTGTTTTAAACTGCGTAGAATAGGCTTGAGGTCAGCACAGGGGGGGGGG
>CABFOV010001555.1:53243-76039 GCA_902141375.1 Timema poppense
TTTTATTGTTTGGTTTCTTTCTGCTTCGTGCATCTGCATGTTTGATCATTATTCCTCGACATTTCTTTGTCTGGTAATTCCTAATTTTGTACATTACTACAAGAAATACCACATCCAGACACAAAAAAAAAAGTTTCCCTTCATGTAAATATGCTGTGTTATATAAACAAAGATGTTCTCTCAGAAAATGGCGAGATACTCTAAAGATTGTTTGAGTCATTACCAGGAAACCTTTTTCATTTCTCAGGTCTCAGTCTGGGCAACACAACATCTGGTCGCCGTGACTCATTTGACAGAAACACTTCCGCTTTCTCACCTTCGCTGGATTACGGACGTGGTAAATGGGCGCAAAGCTACGGGGCTCTGGGTAAGTTGAACCCGAATTTGGCGAGACATCAGGAAATCTTGCAAAAAATACTGTAATATTTGTGAATTTGGGGCTTTTATTTGAAAATTAAAAGTAAATTTGTATGTAAGCAAACCAAACTGGAAAACTAAGGGTGCTGAAAAGAAAACCTGTCTTATTCCTGTCCTTGATACATTGGATTGTGTAACATGACGGTTGATTGTGTTGGACAGGAACAGTGACATCATCCCATTCTCCTCTGGGTTTGCCCTCGGGACCTCTGACACCACCTCCCACACTCACTATGGGCAGTTCTACCAACCTTCAACTGGGAGCACTTATGTCGAGCGCAGCGGCAAGCTCCAGGGGAGTAGGAGTGCTCTCAGCCGCTCCCGGGGCAGAGGCCGCCAAGTTCCGTAACGGCGTGGGTCTGGCTACCAACGGTATGTTTGGCTCCAGCAGCTCTCTGTTCTCCAAGCTGGGCGGCGGAGTTCCGAGGCCTACAGGAGCCGGGCTAGAGAAGTCTGCTGGCCGGAGTCGACTCCTGGAGGACTTCAGGTGAGTTTGAGGGAGGTGACATTTTAGTTGCCAGTGTGAAATTATAATCCCAATATTCCTGTACACCACTGCATTGTGTAATGCATGTGCATCTTCTAGGAACAACCGGTTTCCTAGCTTGCAGCTCCGCGACCTCGCCAACCATATTGTGGAGTTCTCGCAAGACCAACACGGCTCTCGCTTCATACAGCAGAAACTGGAGCGAGCCACTGTTGCAGAGAAGCAGCTCGTCTTCCAAGAGATACTCGCCGCTGCCTATAACCTCATGACGGATGTCTTTGGAAACTACGTCATACAGAAGTTCTTTGAGTTTGGTACTCACGAGCAGAAGAGCACTCTCGCACAGAAGGTTAGTGCTGTCCCCGCAGGCTTACGGCCATTCCAGCCGACTATTCGTGTCTGAAAGAACCAGCATGCACTCTTGGTCATGTCCAGAGTGTGGGCCTACAGTTATTCATATGAGTAGAAGTTTTATCAATGTTAGTAATGTATTTTTTCCACATTCCTGCTCAAAGCCTAATCTGGAATCACTTTTCACACCATTTTCCCTGTTGAGCAGACTAATATCACTTCTCAAGGTCAACAAGGGAGTTTTGTGTCGTTCCACCCTTCTGCCGAAGTTGGGTCATGGTCAGTCACGTGCCCGAAAATTTTATTGGGCCTACATTTTAAGCAGAAGAAACTAAGAATGGGTCCTTTATTGGGTGACACAATTTCAGAATGTGTGTGTGTGTATCTAGAAAAAACAACCAATATTAATCTGTGATTTAAAAAATGATTTTCGTAATATACTTAATATTGATATAGAGTGGTCCGGAAAACCCGGGGAATTTAAAAATATAGTTTGGCTGGACACCCTATTAAATAAAATGTGAAGAAAGTGAAGCATACAATCAATAGGTCTAGTAGGCTATCGTAGGTCATAAAACCTCACCTTAGCCCGGTCGGTAGCGCGTCTGACTACTTAGTTAAGGGTCCCGGGTTCAATTCCCGGCATGGCCGAAAAAATTTATCCTTGGTGAAATGTGGGTTTACCTTTTCACAGTGATGAATTAACGGGCCGGGGACTGGATGTTGTGCTTGTTCTAGTTTTAAGTTAGATTATAAGATATGATTCTAAATTTGTATCGTGAATCAAGCAAGCTGAGGGGCAATAAACAACATCAAATATTGAACCAATGATTTGTCAAAACGGCAGTTGAACTAATTAAAATGATAAATGAATTTACATGAACATTGTTTATAAAATAAAATATATTTATAGTAATTCATTAAAATCAATTATCTTGGTCAAACATTAGAAAAATATGACAAAGTCAACAGCATCAATGTGCTGGGGGTCCGGGGTTCAATCCTCGGTCCCGGCACAGATTTATCTGATTACCGAAACCCTTCCTTCACCTCTGACAAGACATCTTGTGAATGTGAGGAATGCCAGGCCTCTACCGTGGTTCGGATTCCACGTTAAACTGTAGGTCCTCCATTTCATCTCACAATCACCCTACCATTACACATTAGCGTGCGTATAACCCGAACGGGTAGTAAGACGCGGTGCTAATAATAATAATAATAATAAACAGCATCAACATGACTGACTCCTTTTATATATAGTTTCCTTAGCATCAGTAAATTGATATTCAAACAATATCTAACTAATCATTGTATTAACAATTAAATCAATACTGTCCATCCTGATTCTTTAAATCCATTAATATAATTTCTATCAACAAGAAATGAAACAAAGTTTATTAATAATTATTTAAACTGTTAGGTTCGCGGCCATGTGCTACCTCTAGCGCTACAGATGTATGGCTGTCGAGTGATACAGAAGGCTCTGGAGAGTATCTCGGCAGAACAACAGCAGGAGATTGTGCGAGAACTAGATGGACATGTCCTCAAGTGTGTGAAGGACCAGAACGGCAACCATGTCGTGCAGAAGTGTATTGAGTGTGTGGATCCTATCGCCCTGCAGTTCATCATCAACGCCTTTCAAGGACAGGTCAGTTTACATCTTCCTCGATAAACATGTATTTACAGTGAGCTAACGCGCTACTCTCGCAGTAGAACACTGTGACTGGGCGGTGGTGTCATCTTGTGGAGAAAACTAGAAACCGTCATTTGCATTTTGTTTTTCGTAGATTGTATAGCTTAGCTTTTATTTGGACACAAATGTTTGTTCTGGTCTGTGTTGATTGACCGGTAACTCCACCCTTCTCTTATTCACCTTTATTGTTATTTATTTGATTAAAAGTTAAAATAAATAATGGGACTAAAGAAAAGTTAAATCGATAGGAGTTTGTGACGAGTGGCGATACTCTGACTGTCCAAAGTTTGTTGTTACTTCTAAAAAAAATATTTAAATATTTACAATGATTTAGGCCCAATTATTATCAAATCAATCCCCCTTGGCTGGTCTGGCTCAGTTACCATTATCAATGCACCACAAGTGGATGTAGTCGAGAGCTGCACTTGGTTGTGAAGTGTTGCAATCTGGTCGAAAGTGTAGGGAAACGTAATAAAGAATAGTAGCAACCTCCTAAGACATAACAAAGAATAATAGCTACCTCCTTAGACATAACAAAGAATAGCTACTTCCTTAGACATAACAAAGAATAGCTACTTCCTTAGACATAACAAAGAATAGTAGCTACCTCCTTAGACATAACAAAGAATAGTAGCAACCTCCTTAGACATAATAAAGTATAATAGCAACCTCCTAAGACATAACAAAGAATAGTAGCTACCTCCTTAGACATAACAAAGAATAGTAGCAACCTCCTTAGACATAACAAAGAATAGTAGCTACCTCCTAAGACATAGCAAAGAATAGTAGCAACCTCCTAGGACATAACAAAGAATAGTAGCTACCTCCTTAGACATAACAAAGAATAGTAGCAACCTCCTTAGACATAACAAAGAATAGTAGCTACCTCCTTAGACATAGCAAAGAATAGTAGCAACCTCCTAGGACATAACAAAGAATAGTAGCTACCTCCTTAGACATAACAAAGAATAGTAGCAACCTCCTTAGACATAACAAAGAATAGTAGCTACCTCCTTAGACATAGCAAAGAATAGTAGCAACCTCCTAGGACATAACAAAGAATAGTAGCTACCTCCTTAGACATAACAAAGAATAGTAGCAACCTCCTTAGACATAACAAAGAATAGTAGCTACCTCCTTAGACATAGCAAAGAATAGTAGCAACCTCCTAGGACATAACAAAGAATAGTAGCTACCTCCTTAGACATAACAAAGAATAGTAGCAACCTCCTTAGACATAACAAAGAATAGTAGCTACCTCCTTAGACATAACAAAGAATAGTAGCAACCTCCTTAGACATAACAAAGAATAGTAGCTACCTCCTTAGACATAACAAAGAATAGTAGCAACCTCCTTAGACATAACAAAAAATAATAGCAACCTCCTAAGACATAGCAAAGAATAGTAGCAACCTCCTTAGACATAATAAAGAATAATAGCAACCTCCTTAGACATAACAAAGAATAGTAGCCACCTCCTTAGGCAGAACAAAGAATAGTAGCTACCTCCTTAGACATAACGAAGAATAGTAGCAACCTCCTTAGACATAACAAAGAATAGTAGCCACCTCCTTAGACAGAACAAAGAATAGTAGCTACCTCCTTAGACATAACAAAGAATAGTAGCTACCTCCTTAGACATAACAAAGAATAGTAGCTACCTCCTTAGGCATAACAAAGAATATCTACCTCCTTAGACAGAACAAAGAATAGTAGCTACCTCCATTAAACATAACAAAGAATAGCTACCTCCTTAGGGGTGGTTTTTGTATTTTTCTACACGTGGAGGTTGAAAATGTCTTGTATCAATTTGCCTACTCTAACTAATTTAATTTTTGCTTTAAATTCTTCACCTTGCTGTAAAAATGAATACTAGGGCCAGATAAGTATGTTACTTTTAAGTAATTATGTTCTCTGCTAACTCAGACTTGATGAAATAAGGATAGCTAATGTATCCTCACATAATTCGTAGGGCCAGTTTCATAGTCAAATTTAGTACGCCTCAAGTGCGGCGCTACACTAAATACAAGACGACACCTACCTAAACTAGAATGGAATGGGCCGTTCTCGCATAGTAAACTGGCCCATTCCATTCTGGTTTAGGTAGGTGTCGTCATGTACTTAGTGTAGCGCCGCACTGGAGGCGTACTAAACTTGACTATGAAACTGGCCCTTAGTCTAATTGTTAATTTTCATAGATTTTTCACTCGTTTTTATAGACTCACCACTACTGCAAGGCCTATAACACTCAACAACCCTTTGGGAAATACTATCATTACTTACGACTACCAGTTCATCCTTTTCACATAATATACTTTTTACAAAACTTCCAATACTCCCTTGATCCTTACTTCTAGTGGTTTATGGGGATGTTTCTTAGATATACGATATTTGACCCTATCTGGTCTGTCAACTTGTCAACTTGTTACTCTTTAAAATCAACTAAATAAATTAATGTTGATCTACTAAACCATTTATTTTTTATGAACAAATCATTCACCTCCCTATTTATAATAAATAAACACCTGTAAGGTGACTCATAACTCACCTTTCCCTAGCTACCGAACAAACGTCTCCTGCTGGTTCACACACACACACACACACACCTCACTATGATACATAAATACGGTCTTCCTTTCCTAACATTTACGCTAACACTTTTAATTTTTCTTTCAACAAAGCCTGTTTGGTGTTGTCTGTCACAATTTTCCACACGGCGAAGCTTGCCGTATCAGAACAAGAATGTACTAAAAACGTCAATACCTATGGTTGGACTTTTCTCTGCCTCAAATTTCCCCAGTCCTGCGTTAATTTCCCCCAAACCTCTATTTGCACATTCAAACATAATCTGTACTTTTGCATATTCATACCATCTCACCCTTTCTTCCTCTACTATCTCATTTTGTCCAACTCTTGCCTGCTTTCTCTTACGATGTCCATTACATTTTAAAATTGCAGGTGTTTTCCCTGTCCACTCATCCGTACGGCTGTCGTGTGATCCAACGCATCCTGGAACACTGCACCCAGGAACAGACATCTCCTATACTGGAGGAGTTGCACCAGCATACAGAGCAGTTGATACAGGACCAGTACGGCAACTACGTCATCCAACACGTGCTAGGTGATTACGATTCCCGAGAAACTTGTATATTGAGATCAGGGAGTTTAATAATCACCCTGAAGAAACACACGAAACTCACTTTTAAAACTAAAATATGTTAATGGATAAGATTTTATCAAATAAATTATTGTTTGTCCACCCGTAAATAATATATAACTATTTTAAATCGGAATTGGTACCCTTGAATTATATATTATAAGATTTATAACTCAGCTTCCGACAAATAAATTAACAATTTTTTAGTTTATTTGCTATTTGCGTTACACATGTGGAATAGAATAATTAATAAATTCATAATAATTAGCTATTCACATTAATTAAGATTATGAAAAGGGGAAGACCTGAGATATTTAAAACTTGTATTAATTAATATGTTCGCGGTGCTAATAATAATAATAATTAATATGTTTAGTTACAAAACTAGCACTAGCTTAGTTACAATTTAGTTATAAAATTATGTTGGTTGACTTGTTTAAAGTCAATGTTGATCTTATTTATTTCAATACAAATTTTACCAAACTTATCACATTTATATTAAAAAAGCATTTACTATTTCATATTGTTTGCTAAAAATATTATTTTAGTCATTATTTTTAATTTTAAAGTATGATCATCAACTTTTATAAGCATTAAAAATTGAATTTAAGTAAATTTCTCAGTAAAATAATATCTAACGAGAACCTGTACAACTGCACATAAAGGAATGGAAATGGAACTGAAGATGTGATCATACACGTTTACACTAAGGAATAATAAACGAACCTCTTTAAATTTAGAAATGTTTATGATGCTTACGTTTTCTTATAAGGTAAATTGAGTTACTGAAGCATATTTTGGGGAAATATTAGCTTATTAAATCATCGGTTTTATTAACTTTTTATCAAGACAGTGTAGAAATACACTACACTAATGTAAAGTGATAGTGAAGGAAGCCAACCTGAAAGGATAGTACACGTCTCTATTTCTTCTTACACTTTTACAATTCTCACTTTTTCAAACTTCCACAGTTGCACATTGTTTTGAATTTTCGGAAATATTTATTTTTCATATAAAGATACATTAATGAAAAAGTAATATTTCTGAAAATTCAAAACAATGTGGAAGTTTTGAAGAAGTGATAAGTGTAAAAGTGTTTGAAGAAATTAAGAAAGAAGTGTGTTTTCTATTAAGGCCTAACCTATCATTTAAGGTTGACTTCCTTAACTATCACTTACCCTACATTATTGTAAAGTATTTCTAAACTATCTAATTGTACATTTTTAAGCGATCGTGTAATTATTCGTTTTATTACCTTATTTTATCATTGTTAGTCGACTTTTAATATCCATAAAGACATTTATGTTAAAACCATTTTAATTATTATTCTATTAGGCCCTATATTTTTTTAGTGTCGTACTATACTTTTAGATTATGTTTTTTTTAAGTGTTAATTATATTTATAAAAATGAGTATCATTCATATTTTAAGAACATGTGTTCTAGTATATTTTTTAAATATGAAATTTTAAAGATGTGATCCCTATTTACATTTAAAATAAACAAATATATACTCTCAACATTTTAAAATTAATAATATGTTCAAACTATATTCGAACTCGGGAGCTTTTAGAAATACTCAACTCGAGTTTGACACAAACAAAAAAAAACCAAGCTTGGAGACTCCTACAAAAAAAGATAAATTAATTTAGTTAATCAAACCATTCAGGCGCTGCAAAAACGACATAACCCATTCCTCCTTTCCAACAGTCAAGAGATAATTTACGGACTTAATTTAAAGCCTTCTCCAATGCCTCGAGCGTAGCTTTTCAAACTGTAGGATGCCGCTAGGACTGAGCCAGAAAGTTGCTACCTTCTCACTTTCAACAGACTATATCATAAACTAATAGTCATACAGAATAATCTGAAGTAATATTAGCCGGGAATTTGATGCGTTCGGCAATAAGTCTGGAATTTGGTAAACTTAAAAAAAAGGCGGACTTTTCACACCTTTAATATTGAATATGGTATCTAATTGTTGGTCTGTCCACCCTAAATATGCTCTTAATGTTGATGTGGTTAGTGTTGCGTCTTGCAGAGCACGGCAAACCCGAGGACAAGTCTCAGATCATCTTGTCTGTACGAGGGAAGGTGCTAGTGCTATCTCAACACAAGTTTGCCTCCAACGTCGTGGAGAAGTGTGTGACGCACGCTACACGCTCAGAGAGAGCTGTACTCATCGAGGAGGTGTGCGGGTTCAATGATAAGTGAGTGTTATTATGAAAATAGTGTGATTGCTACTTTATAAGCTAAAATTCGGTGACCTGGCGGTCTAGGGGTAAGGTGTCAGACTTCTATGCTGGCGGCTGGGTTTCAATCCTCGGTTCCGGCACAGATTTATCTGATTACCAAATCCTTCCTTCACCTCTGACAAGACATCTTGTTAATGTGTGGAATGCCAGGCCTCCATCGTGGTTCGGATCACACGTTAAACTGTAGGTCCTCCATTTCATCTCACAATCACCCTACCATTACACATTAGCGTAAGTGCAATATAACCCGAATGGGTAGTAAGACGCGGTGCTAATAATAATAGCTATAATTAGTGTAAATGATCAAATGCACGTGAGTTGCACCCCTAGGCGCACTTTGAAGCTTGTAACTGTAAAACAAAGGAAAATATCACATGGTTTTATTTAGATTTTTAACCGATGTGTGTGTGTGTGTGTTGTTCCAGTGCCTTGCACATCATGATGAAGGACCAGTACGCCAACTACGTGGTACAGAAGATGATTGACGTGTCGGAGCCAGCTCAACGCAAAGTGCTCATGCACAAGATCAGACCACACCTGAACTCTCTCCGCAAGTACACCTACGGCAAACACATCATTGCCAAGCTGGAAAAGTTCTTCATGAAGACTGCGTCCGCCATGGGCGTTGTGGGGGCCCCGGACCTGGGACCTATTGGCCCGCCCAACGGGGGCCTGTAGACACTCGCATAGAGATGGACCAGATGAATCTCCTTCACTAGGTTTAGTCTTCATGTGACGGAGACAAAGGTGGGATGGTCTCGGCAGAGTTTTAACGTACTTATTGTCAATAAACACGTCAAACTAATCAATGTAGTTGATGTAAGATTCTTGTTTAGAGTAAAGTAATAAAAATATTGGGTTGACAATTGGTAGCCCTGTACGTAATCTCTGTTTGGACCATGCCCTGGCTAGGTTGAAGACAGATCGTTAGATTTGTCAATTCTTGACGAATAATCTAATAACATTACTGTCAGCAACCAGTGGTTGGTTTTTCTGTTTATTTTGGGCAGTCAAACAAATGTGTCAATTGATAATGATTCTTTTATTTTATATATGAATTAAGTGAAATGTTGCAACATTGTGTTTTGTTTGCATTTGATTATGGTTTGAAGTATTGTAAATAAATGTTGGGGATGAAGCGTATCTTGACCTGTTTTTACTGTGTTTTACTAAAGAAGACTATGTTCGACTTTTTGAGTTATGTTTTCAACATGGTAAGTAGAACTTGGTATTTTTCATGTAGCGGGAAAGTAATGTTTGTGTGTTTAGTTACAGGTTGGCAAGTGTTCCGCTGTTGTAAGTGACCTCATCGTTGTGTTCCTTTGTTCTTTGGGTGTAAGGTTAATAGACTACTAGTTAAAACAAGTTGAAGTTTTACGACATAGGACCCTTTTTTTTTGTGCGCCCATCCGAAACCGATGGACATCTCCACAGAAAGTTGGAAGATGATGTCACTTTGTGGTTTGTACCCGATGTTATCACAATTTGTAATGAGAAGGGGAGGTGTCAATAGCCTTAAGTGTAATTGTAAATAGCATTGTTACAGAGGAATGCCTACGTTACAACAGTTTAAGAGGGGCGGGGGAGATGTAATTGGTAACTTGACACAAGTGTTGGCATCCTAAGGGGGGGAGGGGGTGCGGGGGGAAAGCTCTTTTCTTCAACTTGAAACAAACCATCATCAAATTGTGATAAAACCCTCAGGAAATAGTTACTAAGGGATGCTGTTTAAAACATATTTAATGAAATTGTTGATAAAAAATAATAATTTAAAGCTAACACTGGATTCAGTCACTGCGCGTGTATAAAATATCCTCAACAAGACAATTATTGTTACACTTAATGCTGCTTCGATGCTTATTTCAATTTTTTTATTGTTAGAAAGTGTATCAATTTTAAATACAACAAAAATATGCTGTACATTATTTCCAGGTCGATGTAAAAAAATACACTTTGTTTGCTATGGTACATAAAAAACACTTGTAGAAGCGTTAATTGTACAAATCTCAAATCACAATCATCAATGTACAGTTTTTAAAGTAACGTGTAATGCAGGGTTCTCACATTGCTTATGACCAACTCATCATCTTAGTATAAATGTTCCTCTAAAAGGTAAGCGGGCAGCTTTGCTTCTGTAGGGATAATCTACAAAGTTGGTTTTCCCCCTTCCACCACTCCCATTTTACTTGCACAAAGTTGCTTCTCTGCTCAAACATAAAAGTGCGTTCATTATTGACACCCCCAAGCCATTTATGTAGCGTAACATTGCCTGTTGTACATAGACTTCGTCCGTTGTGAGCGCTTGAGATCTGAGTCATTTAGAACTGGACAGTTTTTGTTCCTTAGGTTTGTTCTTTTTAACCATTTTTTTGTTTAATGTTTTTATGTGAGCCATTTTGAGCTAAAAAATTGACATTTTTTGAATCTATAAAACAAACTTGTTCGATCATTGTTTTTACCTAGTGATTTTTTTTTATATTTGGAAAGGGGGAATAATATATTTTTAATTTAAAAACTTTTTTATCGATGTCTTTTAGTTGAGCTTTTTTTTTATATATAAAGGGTTTATGCAAGTGTATCTATCAGTGTGAAGAAATTTTTGTAACCATGCATTTAGCTACTCCAAGAAGAGAAAGTGGTCAGGAAAGGATTTTTGAAAATGTGTGGTGTTGCGGTTAATTGTTGTATTCATTGTTGGGCGTGTTCAGTTTGTTTGTATTTCAGTCAAATTACACAAGTGTGTTGATCACTGAGCTTTGTCAGAAGTTAAAAGTTGTTTATAGAGTCCAATGTGCACAAATTTTATTTAAAACATTTTAGTTTTAATTTACAAATTCACTTTAGTGATTTTAAATTATATAAAAGTTTTCATTGAATCAAATAGTCCCCTTGTAGTAACTGAAACGATGTTGCAATAAGTGTTAACGGACGACTTGTAGTAACTGAAATTATGTTGCAATAAATGTTAACGGACGACTTGTAGTAACTGAAATGATGTTGCAATAAGTGTTAACGGACGACTTGTAGTAACTGAAATGATGTTGCAATAAGTGTTTACGGACGACTTGTAGTAACTGAAATTATGTTGCAATAAGTGTTTACGGACAACTTGTAGTAACTGAAATGATGTTGCAATAAGTGTTAACGGACAACTTGTAGTAACTGAAATTATGTTGCAATAAGTGTTAACGGACGACTTGTAGTAACTGAAATTATGTTGCAATAAGTGTTAACGGACGACTTGTAGTAACTGAAATTATGTTGCAATAAGTGTTTACGAACGACTTGTAGTAACTGAAATTATGTTGCAATAAGTGTTTACGGACAACTTGTAGTAACTGAAATTATGTTGCAATAAGTGTTTACGGACGACTTGTAGTAACTGAAATTATGTTGCAATAAGTGTTTACGGACGACTTGTAGTAACTGAAACGATGTTGCAACAAGTGTGTACACACAACTAAACTGAACACGCCCATTCTAATATTTGTGGGAAGATCCACAGGTCACTTGGTTTGAAAGATTATAAACTAATATAGATATCAACATTAAAACTATTCACATTTATTAATCTTGAAGGTTACTGTACGTGGCTCTTTGTGAGGGCCTTTCTAGACGGTTAGTGTGGACTGTAGTTGTGTGTTAGTTATTACATAACCTAAATCTAGGGATGGGATACAATCCACACCTTGAACCATCCACGAGTGATTGATGCTTCCATTGTATAAAGATTTTTATGTACTGTAATTATTACCCTTGTAAAAATTGTGAAAATAAAAATTAAAAAACTTAACCCTTTTCTAACGATCGATGGGGACAACAACCTTAAATATGTAAAATAAATATCGAAACTGAACTGTAAATTACTACTGGCGAAAGTATTTATTTTTACTTTGTATAGATTAATTCAAATCATCATTATTTTTCTCACACGGTTATATAATGTATAATTAATTATCTACTTAAATATTACAGCCTTTTTTTTTTATCGACTGTCCTGTATTTTGTTGGCAACATTGTCCTGTAAATATTACCAATTTTTTTTTTATAAATAATGTATACACATTTAAAACGGTTCTTCTTTGCTGTGTAAATTTTAATATTTTAATTTGTTAAACACAAGGGCCCAGGTGTGGATTGTTCTTTTCTATTTATAAAGCACATCCGTAATTAATAATCTCTAATGTATATATATACATATATATCATACTAACTACTTAGTAATATTAACAATGTCATGTAATTCATTGTAGCTGTATTTTTTCATCTATTTAATGTGTTTTCTACAAAATATTGTAGCATATATACATAAAACATGATGTAATAGTTATAAGTTAGTGTTAATAATAGGGTCATTTCAAGGGATCTCACGTTTTGCTCGCGAGACTATACAGCCTGTTTTGTTGTCTGCACCTTAGGTTTCCACTCTAAAAAAAAAACTTTTTTGTAGCACAAATCTAGTGATAAGAATTGGCTTTTTTATATATATACATACATCTGCTAAAACTTTTCTAAAACTCCACATATTAACATAGTCTCACCAACATTATTTAAATGTAATCCTCCTTTATATTATTATTATTATTTATTGATGTCTAATCATCTTCTCTGAATGAATTACCTGGTTTTTGAAAGTTGGAACCTAACTCTGGTATATCTTTGCACTCTCCGGAAGATTTCTGGTCAAGTTTCAAAATAAAACTAATACTCGGTTGCTCCGTCGATGGAATGTTCCCACCCTCACCCCCAAGAGCATTCGGTGATTCATTGTAAACATTATTTAAAAAAAAAAGGATAGTCAAGTTTTTGTTGGTCGAGTAATTGAAGTAAATGCTTGAAACTGAACAGCGGTTGGTTGACACAGTTGTTAATAAAGTAAATTGTAACTCTTCGGGAATGTATTCATCAAGTTTAGGTCGCGACTTTAATTCCTATAATCTTGGAAAAAATTACACGTGGGAAATTTAACTTGTTATTTGTAATTATGTTAATTTTATTGATCCATTCAAAGTATCTTAAGGTCCTAGCTTGTGTTTGAACATCAACATATCTCCCATCAGTCACTCTCGAAAGAAAAGTAGACGCTTAACTTCTCCCGCCCTCTTTTTAACAAGCACCTAGTCTACCCTTAAATACTGGGGTTTTAATTCTTAGAAACATACAAGGCCTTTCCTCACATCCAAACTAGTTTTGTTACACAATCTTAGACCTTTCGCCCACGAATCTACTCAAAAGTGACTCGAGTAAAACCTAAATTACCAACCAGTTGTTTAAGAATCACCGCAAATGTATTTCAATGGGGTTCCTCTCACTGGACTACTGTTTGCTAACTAGTTTATGTGTCTGTGATTAGTCACTGAAAACTCAACACGGTAGTTGCCGGCTATAAACTCGGTCGTCATGAATCAGGGCTGCCACCCGTATAAGGAAAACAGGGAATTTCTAAAATTTCCTAAACATGACTAGAATTTTTAAAGATAAAGTCAAATGTTTTACAGTTTTTAACTATTTTGCTAAACTATTTTTGCATTAAAGTTTTTCCGTATATTAGTTGACTAAAATTGTGATCGTAATACGTGACCTTCATATTCATAGTGCTATATTGCAGTATTGCTTATTCCAAAAACCTCTGTGCATGTGTAAACGTAAGTGTATTCACCATGCACATATTTGATCTTTTTTCGTTCTTAGTTCTAAAACAGTGACAAAATGGTGGTTTATCGGTATCATTAGTAACTTAATTATTTTTTTTTATATAATTCTCTCTAATTATTATTTTACAGCATTATAGCAAAATTGTTTATTTAACACACAAAAAGCTTGGCAAATTCAATTTTTCAGTTTATTAACCCTTCGCACATGCTCGGATACAGATTTTTTTTAATGTTTCTCAGTTCTAAAACTACACGCAGACTTGTTTTGATTAAACAGGTGGTGTAACCACTAGATAAATTATAATCGATAGGCTTATAACAACGAGAAGCGAAAATAAAATGGCTGGTGATATGTTAAAAGACATACAAATTAAGAAGAAAAAATTGAAAAAGATGCCACAGCTCCATTTAGTTTTTGTCTGGAAATATCAGGGAATTTCAATGTGAAAAATTAGTGGCAACCCTGTGAATGAACAATTATTGAATATTAAATGTACTATTCAAAGTAGCTTTCTTTTGACATTCTGTACAATGGTTTAAATTTTGAACCAGTTTGTTGCAGTCTCTTTGATGCAATGAATGGTTGATAATTGTTGTTATTAGAAGTATTATTAATTTTAATAATAATAGTAATTATATTCTTTTCATTGTATGGATGAATCCAAACTCTTTTCTGGCTGCACTCGAGTCACTAAGACATATTAATTAAATATTAAATATTCTAGAAGCCCAAAGAAGGTGCTTGCAGCTTGATAGTACAAAACTGGTTGAAAATGTGGCTCCGTGGACTAAATTTCTCAAGAGGCCGATGTCTTAATGTTAACGCCAGTTTTTGTGTCGCGGCCATTTCTTGCTCTCAAGTTTAGTGCTATATAAATTAAACACACTAAATTGTTTTGAAACTTTCCCACGGCAATTTCTTAACGTACGCTGTCTCTTGGGTCTAAGGAACTATCGGGTGTTTTCGTAAGATAACCAATATCTGCCGGATATTTCCGTGACCTCTAACAGACTTGATTACAACTCACTGGGATGCTTTCTTTGACGATCAACTTGAACAATTCAGACTGATTCACCCACTCTGTATTTTATATTTTAATATGTTTTTGGTTGTATTATTTGTAACTAAGTATTTCTGAGCTTCTCTTTTTGTATGTTCCACATTTTTTTAAATACTTTTGTTTATAAATGGTGGTATTTAAACAGGGCTCAAAGAAATGTTATTCAAAACCTTATTTAATGTGTCTGCCCCCTCCATTTCCCTTCCCGTGTTTCTCTAACACAAATATATTTTAAATTAACACGTTGAAAGGAGGAGGGAAGGGCAAGGCCTACACAATCCCCAGAAAATTATAGACCTCGAAGTTAATAACACAATTATGTAGTTTCCAGGGTACTTTGGTCCCCTTCTTCAGAAGAAAACTTGGATTATGGTGGCTCGGCTTGAGGTAGGTCATGGTCTCTTGAATACAGTTGTCGCCCGTTCAAACTTGTTTTGGCTCTTGGTAGATGGATACAATGTTTTATTTATTATTATTGTTCCTATAGAAATGACTAACTAGTTCCGAGTAGGCCTGCTTGGAAGGGAAGGTAGTGGTTGGTGTCAAAGCGGTGAGCCTTCATTTGTTTTGGGTGTTTCTGCCGTGAGGCAAATGTATTCAGCAAGGCATTAGTTACATCGCAGTTGGTATCTTTAGATTTTCTGTGGAACAGCGGGTTTTCCGTTTGTGTGAGTTTGCTGATGAACCAGGGCCCTGACAAACCTGTGACCCTTCTCGCAATACTACGTAGGTGGGAACTTGCTTACCAATATATTACAAAATCCAGGCACCCCTCTTAGATAACCATCTCTCCTTTCCAACCAGGCCTACTCGTGCCGTTCAGGCATTCCTCTAGAAACAATAATTGTATCCATCTACCAAGAGTCGAGACAAGTTTGAATGAGCAACAGAAGCATCTGAGTGACCATGACCTACCTTTAGCCATGCTCTCCTAGACGTGCTAAAGAAGGGGACTGATGTACCACGAAAATCGCATAATTTGTTAGTTTTTTTTTTGTTTGATTGTGTGTAGGCCTTGCCCTCCCTTTTATCCTCAATGTTTAGTTTAAAACGTCAGTTTGGCGCCATTTTTCCTTTGTTCGAATACACACAAATACATTTGTTTATTGTAATTTTCAGATAATGTAAATATGTAGATCTAATTGTTTTGTTTGTGTATTTTGGTCATAAAATTAACTGATCATGACTATGTGTAAGAAATCTTACATATTTTACATAAAATTTGTCCATACTTTGAATAAAGTAAATTAAATATGCTTTCAAAACTATATAAATATATATAAAGTTTAAATTTAAAAAAAGTTTTTGTCAAGACTGATGTAAAGTAAAAAAATGATCAAACGAAAAAGAAACTACTTATTGAACAAAGTAACTTGCATTTGTATAATGAATGTATGCACAGTTTCCATGTTTATATATTGTAAAAATGACAAATCTTGATGAGAGGTTGTTTTGTACGTATATAATATATATGTGTCTTGTTCATTCCTATAAATATACTTGGCCAAACTTTGACCATATATGTACACTATATAATTATATAAAGGTTTAACTAGGTTGTTGGTCTATATGTTAACAAACATGTCATTTATGTGTGGTAAGTTACATGTTTTAGTTGAATTTCAAGCTCTCTTATTAATTTTAGCTTATCAAGGTTGTTCTTTGAATGTTGTGTTTTAAGTTGTTCAACTTAGATTTTTTTTTATCCAAAGTAAATACATTACTGAGATAAGTTTTTTTTTGCTTGGTAACATTCATAATTGGGGGATATTGAAAGTACAGTCTGCACATTTTTATGTCTTATTATTGTTCCGATTTCTATCGAATTAAATGTATCTCAATACAACGGAATCCACCTTTCCTTTTAATCTCGAGTACAATTTGGAATTATGGGAAGGTAAAGTTAAGTCTGAAAGGCAATAAATTGAAAACTTTGCAGCCTTTATCCAACATATTCTCCTTGGTTTAGTTGGTTTTTTTGTTGGTTGTTGTTCACGTAGCTAGGATCTGCCACAGTGAACTGAACCTAATGTTTCTTTTGTAGGCACTGGTACCACTTGAAAATCGCGTAGTGGCAGCAGTGTCAAGCTGGAACCAATTTTTGTAGTTTGAAAAATACCTTATTTTTTAATTTTCAAAAACAGAAGTATATTATTACATACTAATAATACTGCTTATAAAAAATATTGCTTAAAGGTGAAAGATACAAAATTAGATAAAGTATTAATCTTGGTTTGGTAAATCAAATTTACTAACAAGCTTGATTTTTTTTAGTCAATTCCAAAGAAACATTTTTACTTTTTGACTTTATACCTTTTTTTTTCATGGGGGTTCATGTATTCTTTAAAAATAATAGCTTTTGACATGCGATTAAATCATTGTGCTAGTAACATATTTTGTCCATTGCAATTCCTGCATTTTGCCAGCTCCTTGCCCTTTTTCTAGTTTTTAAAACACAACAAATGAGAAGTTATTTAATTCCTTATGTGGGCACAATTCTAATGGAGTTGTTGATTCTAACAAGAAAGTTAACCCCTATCCAAACTCTCACGCGTAAACATCTGCGAAGTGGGTTTTATTGAGTTTGAATCTAAGCTTACATTATTGGCGAATTTAGAATATTTCTCGAATAATTATCTTAAACCAGAACATTAAATAAAAGGTTATGCATAGAAAACATTAGTTTTGGACCAAGCTCCTCAAAGTTATTGTGTATAAATATAAGTTCTTACACATTTATTTTATTATAGCACGACATATTACTTCCCGTTGGGATTATACCCTCCCATCATCCTGTTCATGCAACAATAAATAACCTTGTCAAGGTTAACACATTTGTTGCATGCTATCTATAGACTGTACAAGGGTTTTTAGAAGTGGCGGGTTCCGGGTGTGGGTAGTAAATTTTAGGCACATTGTAGGATTTGCAATGGCCTCAAAAATCTTCTCAATTTTTTTTTCTAGTTTGGTTTAATTCTGGTCACTGAATAATCTAAAATTACAATTGGTATCGAGATATTATCGAAGCTTTGCAGTCCCCTATTTGGTTTATTATTATTATAATTTTACCTTTTTATGAGTAATTCTGTAATAGGATCTTGTCCATGTATGTTTTTATCTGGAGACATAGCAAGTGTTTCTGTGTGTGGTGATCGTGGTGAATGGATTATATTGTATTTAGACATCTTGTATAGTGTAAGTAGCAAACCGAGGTATTCACTGCTTCAGGTTTTTAGTTTGTATGGTACATTTTGTTTTTCAATAAATGAATGTTAAACATTGGGGCCATAAACAAATAATATCTTTTTAGTTTAAAAGAAGTAACGACTGGCTCAGAACTTACTGACAGCCTCATGGATTAAGTATTATATTTTGACACTATTGGTTTTCTTTTTTTATATATATTAGGCGGGTTTTTTATGTGTTGGGTCTTAATGAGGTTTCGAAGAAAAAATGTAGAAATTTAAAAACCAGGCTTTAAGTTGAATTTAAAACATTAAATAAAGTTTTAAAAGGAAGGAGGACTAACTCTCCAAAGATTGGTAAATTGGTGGCATAAATTCTCTCCGAGGAAGATACTAATACCATTTTAGTTGAGCCATGTAGACAGGATTAATAATTTATACAAACGTAAGTTGACTAACTTTGATATAACTTGAGACTTGTAGAAAAACAACTCAACTATTTAAAGCACTGCATTGTGTTAATAACTTATTATTTTTTACACCTAATAAACCTGTTTGTTTTGGCGTTTAAAACACTCCTCCATTGAAAAATCAATATTTATGTTATAATTATTGTAAAATTATTGAAATAAAACGGGAGGGGGAGATTATTTGTAATCATCTTTTATCATCCCTCCCTTTGTTTAACATTTATACATACATATATATATATATATATCATGTGAATTCATCTATGTAGAAAATTAAAATCAACACATTTATCAAAGTAACTTGTATATGGTTGTACAAATGTAACAATTTATTTGTGAGAATAATAAATGAAACTTTCTGTAATGATCTTAAAACTGGACATACTTTACCCACCGAGCTAAGTGTCCCTCAAGTCTGATTTGTTGTTTAGCAAGTCTAGTACAGAGACAAACAAGAAAATGCCTCCCATTTTCCTTTATTCTTCTCCTCTCACTTGAACACTTTCTGTTATCCGCTCTTTCTTGGTCTCCTCTGCATTCTTTTATTTCTCCCCCATAGGTATATCCCCATACCATCAAAGTCGTGTTTTTCCTCATGACAGTTTATTTCCATAGCAGGTCTCTTGCGCACCAATAGAAGAACTCCCCTGCTGTCCTCTTCTCATTAAATCACCTCGACTTGTCCAACCTTATAAATCACCTTCACTTCACGCTTCGTCATGCTAAATTTCACTTCCTCATTCCATTCTTGTACTTCCTCTTCCTTCTTCCCACGTACCATCAAGTCATTGATTCATCCTAACATTCCTGTATCATTATACAAAGGACCTACGTGATTGGTGGAACACCAGTGCAATATTTTAAATAAGTGCTACCATGTATATTCAACACCTGAGCAAAGTACAGTAGCCCCGTCGCTTCTTTGGTGCTGACTTCTGACAGTCAACATTTAGGTGTATACTTAAATTTTGACCATCAGAAGTGACAGCTGCTAAACACATGTTTTTGCAGATCATATGGTTCAGCGTAGGGATACATAATTTGAGTCTGGTAACTTTTCAAAGCTGTCAGTCAGCACCAAAGAAGCCCTGGGGCTACTGTAGGTCACTACAAATTTTTTAATTTGTTTCTTATCATATTTCCAAAATACTATAAAACACTCATTCAGAATGATGATAAACTACTTACAAGAGTGTAAACACCCAATCACACTGTCGGATCAAGGTTCAATCCCACCGAGAGAGACTTGAGTCAAACTCTTGCCTCAATGAAAACATCAATTTTATTATAACTTCCTGAATAATTATAACAGCAAATGATGATAAACTAATTTAAATCTAGAACAAAAAACGCCCCTAGTCGTCATTCAACACCTATGTTAAAGGGATACCCCACATCTAGCTAATGATAGGACTACATCGTTTTGGCTGTGGCTATGATTTCTCAAACGTATTCCTATATTTATATATATAAAAGTACATGGTTTATTTGCCTTTGTAAGAGCTTGTTTCCTTTGATGCACTGCTCTCTTTTGGGCTGTAGGCGTACCACTGAAGCTGGTGCGTGCCGTTCGCGGTGGCTCCAAAGGGTCACTACTTGTCGCCTTATTTTCGGGGCTGTCATTAACTATCTATTAAATAACTATTTAGATTCCTAATGAATAGAAATAAAATATTCTCATGCATCTTTAAAAGCATTTTATTAAAATTTAGCAACATCGGTTTATATTATTAAAATTGTATGACTCCAATTTAAATCTGGAACGTACCCATGATTTAATTTGTAGAGAGGGGGATTAATGGGGGTCTGAGGGGACCTGTGTGCCCCCTCATATTTTCACTCATTGTGGTATAAGACCATGGGTGTATGGAGAACTTAGTTGGGGGGTTTCAAAATCGTAAGTTAAACGACACGTTGTTAAGACCTACTGAACGCTAAGAAAGAATAACGTTAATTTAAACGGTAGTGGTGGGACTTTGTGTTATAGGTGGGGGGTGGGGAGGGGACAAGTTTCAAAAAAGGCCTTAAGGGATTTTCTACCCTCCTTTCTTCTAGTTAAAGTTAGAAAATTAGATGCGCCTGGAAGATATTTGTAGTTGTCCTTGCTTGAAAAGCTTTTTTTTTAAATAAGCTTTTTAGCAGCTATGTAGAATAACACTTCCACGAAATTTAGATAGTCATAGGGGGACTATTTGAAGTAATCCTCCTTTGTCAAATTTTAATGCTTCTTAAAGTTCTTTAAAGAAGTGCTACAGCACAATTTATTTTTTGAAATTCTGTAGAACCTATTTAGAGTGATTTTAGTCTGATTTTCCTCGAAAATTAATATATGACTTTAATAGCTATTTGAAGTGGCCCTCACTTGGATTGGATAATATACACAACGTGTATCTAAAACATTGCGTCAAACTTTGGCAGGCTATTCCTTGGGTGAAAATAGAATAATTCACATCAGCAACCTAGGGTCCATTTTAAATATTAAGGGTGGTATTCACCCCTAAAGATAGAGCTGAAAACGACTTGTGTGAAATATCATGAAAACTGCTTAGGGTATTACAACGAGTCTTTGTATACTACTTATTGAAACCTTGATAATTAATAAAGTAAATTAGTAAAGCTAGACAGTTTCTCCGAGACACCTTATTTGTTATGAAGATGGACCCTAGGTTGCTGATGTGAATTATTCTATTTTCGCCCAAGGAATAGCCCGCCAAAGTTTGATGCAATGTTTTGGATACACGTTGTGTGTGTGTGTGTATATATATATATTTATTTATTTATTTAGAGGTCCTGGGATCGATCCTCAGCACTTGCCAACATTCCTAAGATATATATATAGAAGCTACAGATATAAAGGGCCTGGGATCGATCCTCAGCTCTTGCCAACTGTGAAACTGGGTTAGCTCGGCTTCGTGAGGACAAATGAGGAGCTACTTGCAAGTGTGATGCCATAGACCATATGTTCACAGCCAACGGGGGCCGCATACGGCCCTTAACCTCACTTTGTGGGGATTTTACTACATGAGCGTATAGACCGAATGGGTACTATGATACGGTGCTAACAAAAATCTTATTAAAACAAAACCAAAGCCCCAAACCATGATAATTTTGAATCCTATATCAGAAATCTTAAGCTTTCTAAAAAAACGCTGGCCCATTGTCGTGTCATGCGTAATGCGTAGACTCTATATAATAATTGAGATATGAATCAAAAATGTTTTTTAAATAAACCACCTATTTTAATTTTGGTCACAAATTAAAAAATTCCCAACTCTAAAATTTGCACATCCTGAATGAAGCTTTAAATTATAGAAATCTGTGGGCAGAAATAAACTCTAGTATTAACAAAAATAAGTTTGAAAAAGTCATCTTGTATTACAAAATGTAAGTTGAAGTTAGACGTAACAACGCCTGGAGTAGGCAGCTGTATGTACGTACGTGTATAGTAAGTTGCATATCAATAGGCGGGTTGGGCCACAACACATTGCTCGCTACCCTCCTAGTGATATGCAACCTGTTGTACAGACCATAATAATTCAATAGGGCTGTGTTGAGTATTGCACTTGGATTCAAAATTTAATTAAAGTCGGCTGATAACTCGATCTTAAGACCATTAAAACATAGTTTAGTTAAAAAAAAAGACATTTGATACTAAATGTGTTAGCGAATCGATCGAATTAAATAAATGTATCATTCAACTAGGATCGAACCATTCACTTTAAGTTCAGAGTCGAGAACTTTAGAACGAAGCTAATAGTTTTTAGAAATTAATTTGCCTCATATATACATAATTTTCTTCTCGGTACAAGTCACTAAAAATAAAATACACGTGTTGAGGCGGTTGAACGCTTCAGTGGCTCCAAATACCGAGTGTATATTCAGGATGTTTTTCCATTATCCCTCCACGCAAATTGGGATACACTTCGGCTAAAACATTGGTATAATGAACGGCTGTAATACACGTTGCTCCTTGATTAAAAAAAGAATCCTTGAACGTACGTTCGATCACTACTCTACAACTTATAAATCTCACCAAATTCTTTCATCCGCCTGTTTGGACGAGTAGGGAA
>CABFOV010001555.1:78794-97138 GCA_902141375.1 Timema poppense
CACACTCCTCCCTGATGAGTTCCGATAGAATGAAACCTGGGTCGGGGGATTGGTCGGTGACGATCCATTTTCTTTAAGAGACATCCATTACCTCTTTGTCCATTGGCAGCAGTGTAAAGTGTGAACTGTGTTCTTCTTTTCATTGTAAAGGCCATATTGTGTTCGTCCCCCTTTCATATGTTTCTATCCACCTTACCTGTACCTTCTTCCAAATATAATATTATAAGCTTTTATGATCCTTGCATTGAAGTCACTTTCTCAATGGTTTAATGTCTAAAGACAAGACGTACGATACTTTATTTTTCATATGGAGAATGTAGAAGTGTTTGTTATTATCTGGGCCTATTCTTTAAGGTTGGCTTGAATAATTATCCACAATTTGCTCATGTGTGGTTGGAAGATAAAGTGCCCATTAAGTATTGAAGCTTTTTTTTAAAAATGATGGAAAATCCCGAGCTCGCAGACACACACACACACTGCACAGGTTCTGCACTATCAGGTTTGGGCTATAGTAGCGAGGTCTCCTGTTCAGTTTGGATCACGGGATGGGAAGGTGATATTACACACACACTATTTTTTAATTCAACTTGCTTTAAATTTGTTTTTCACTTTACATAAAGAGTTCATTTACAACAGTCACATTTGGTTAGACTACAATCATTTAACATAACTAATCTGTTTTTATAACATTATAGAAAATAGTTAACAACACTTTCTTTTAGAGAGTATATAAGATTACAATCAGAATAGGCAGTCAATCCTTGCGATTAGTCGTACAGTTTGATGTCAGGTTCACGGCCGCAATTTCTCTAAACCAGTTTTTGTATGACAAATTAGCTCAGACTTATACGGTCACAGCTTTGATTAGATTAATACTAAAAAATGTTTTTAAAAAATTTAAACCATCCTCTTACCCTTTAAAAAGTTAATAAAAAATTTATGTTATCATTAGAAGGTGAAAGTTTGTTAAATGCGTGAACTGAACATTCTCAGGATTGCTTATATTTCCTAGCAGTGGTGCCAAAATAACCAACCATTGCTGTTTATAATAATAAACTGATTACAGCCCTTTTTGTCTGTAATTTATAAACAATTACCAGTAAATTATTTTACATATTTCGCTAGGCTCTAAGATTATTGTGGTAACTTATTTGTGGCCAATGATATTAGCTATTTGTATAATGCCAACCTTATAAAACATAAGCAAAGACTTTCTCCCCAATTTTATTCACATCGGGGGATAAGACTAGTGATCTGGGGCCTTGAAAGTATGATGGCTCTGAACGATACCATAATCATTTTAAATATTACTTGACTGCTTAGTTCATTCACTATGTGAAGAAACACTGGGAATTTTTAGAACAATTAAATTTAATATGATCTACATTAACATAATTGATTTGCTTCTCAATGATTAATTGGGCCATTTTTAATTCTCGTAATTTGTGTGCAAGTCATATTGTGTTTTTTCAGACATATATATACAGATATATTTATTATAAACAGGAAAATAGATAAAACCAGTATTTGAAAGAAGGCATATTATATGAGCACAGCCATTTCAATATTGTGAAGCAAATTATACAAGACAAGTGGGCAATGGAATTGTAATGGTCATTTTGTGCTGTTGTGAACATCACTGATATTAAATGTTGTAAAAACTTGATCGTCGGTTTTGAATATACTTTGCACACCAATACAAGACATAATTACACTTTTATCAAGAGGTTTTGAGTGAATAATATAAATACAGAGAAGTAACATATTGTTGGATTGAAACACTTATTTTCCAATCGGAATCTTACCATTCATAGGCCTTGGTTTATTTAAAATTCTGATTATATTCACAATGTTTCCTGAGGTGTAATTTATTTATTCATTCATATCTTTCGTGAACCTTATTCAGCTGCTAGAGAAATCTTGCATTAATATTATGTGAATTCACAACTAGTAAAGTGGTAATTTTTGGGGGGAGGGGGGTTAAACAATTATTTGGAAAAATATATCTTATTACCAATCAATAATTTGGGAATAGCCCCAAGTGGTATTCACTTGGACCTGAATGAATATTATATTTCGGTTTCACAAAAAACATTTAAAAACCAATTTCCCTAGACATCTTTTACTTGCACTTTTTATGATTATCAAAACATATTTAATACTCATTGTATAATGATATAACTTAATAAGGAAAACCTCTTTTCGCTTTGAGGTAATTACATTATATTTGGAAGACGGTAAAGGAAAATATAAAAGCAACGAATACAATATGGCTTTTACAATGAAAAGAAGAACACAGTTCACACTTTACACTGCTGCCAATGGACAAAGAGGTAATGGAGTAAAGGCCATATTGTGTTCGTCCCCCCTTTTATATGTTTCTATCCACCTTTCCTGTACCTTCTTCCAAATATAATATAATTGCCTCATAAAGCGAAAAAAGGTTTTCCTTATTAAGTTAATATTTTTGTGAAATTGAAAGAATACTTGGCCCTTTTACAAACTATGATTAATTTTGAGTATTCAAATACAAATTATGAATGTCATCACATTTTTTTAATTAGCAGAAAATAACGTTCTTTGGCTTTTGTCGATGCAGATGGCACATTCTTATAACCATTAAATGCCGAAGTACTTTTAAATGGATGTGACCAAAGACAGTTTAAAATTTTGATAAGAATGTTTGCTGTAATTTTTATATTCCAAGCACTAGTTTTATTTTTATAAGAAATATTTGCCCCAAATTGGGGTCCCTAATGATTGAGCCCCGAATGTTAAGTGTGCGAATACAAACAATACTGTAAATGGCATCTAAAAGCTACAGGCCTTAAAAACAACTAATGTAAAAAAATATATTTATAACATACAAAATAACTTATATAATATAGTAATGCACGAAGTGTAAAATATTTTAAAAGACTATTACTTTGTACATTTCAATTATAAAGTAAAATACATGTGCTGCACAATATTGAAATATTTTGTGTTTGTTGTTCAATGCCGGGTTTGTAAATAATTGTTCCAACGCATGCCATTAAAACAAGACAGTTATTGACTTAATACTGGAGTCCCAGAGTGACCGTGTCACTTCAAACCTCAGTGGAAGACTGCGGTCTAGATTTCCTTCGTCGTCGAGCTAGTTCTGACATGACGACAGGCCCCAGATGGGGCGAGCGTGGAGACTGGCTCACAGCGCGATATGTTGCGGCCACCGCTCCCTACAACAACACACGGATATGTCTAATAGCGCGGCTTACATTTGAAAGGCAGAATGAGATGTTGAAACAAATACCTACCTTAAGGGGTAGACAAGAAACTGTGCATATAGCTCAACAACTTCTTACTTAATCCATCCTCACTAACTTCCTCCGCACTTCCCTATCCTTGAATACTCCCTTCCCTTCAACAACATCCACACACAGAGTCATACATGCTCTTTTATACTTAAAGAGAAACATTAAGAGTTTTTAGACATGTCTTGAATGGCCTACACCTTCCTCTTGATCTATACACTTTACCTTCATATGTGTGTGTGTGGGGGGCAAAACTCATCCTCTCCACATGCCCAAACCGCCGTAAGGCACTTTTTTCACATCAACCTACTGGATTAACTTTCAAATCTCACTCCTTTGGCACCCATTCGTTTCTTAGATCTCTCCTTCCAACCGCATTCACCTTGCTCTTGTGTTTCTCGTGACAAAACAACATTGGCATTAACACACTCTTATATACCGCCATCTTTGATCTTTTGATACTACATCATTCTGTGCGATAGTCCACATACATCCAACTACTCTCCGAGATGCATTCACCTGTATGTAGATTTTACCATATATCCTTCCCTTTTTACAGAACATTCTGCCCAGATACACAAAATCATTCACTTGTTCTATTTATACGAGGATGACAATCATTTCCCTATCAGACATTTATATGAAGCTCCATTCTGCTTGTCACCGCAATCAGCAAGTCACTTTAAGGGCTAAAACCTCCCAAATTAAGGATCAAATAGAGACATCTTACCATTAATAAATACAAGGGTGAAAATCTCTTATCTGGAGAAGTTGCATGTGGTAGTGAAAGGTCATTTTTATTTAAACAATGTCTACTCCGATATCACTCAAGTTAGTGCTGGCTATCCCTCCCGAATACAAACCACAATCTAACTCTTTTCTATTTCAAATAACATATTACTGTTCTCAAAGCAAAATTAGAATCAAAGTTTGAATATGTTTTCCTGTAAAAGTCCAATGTCGTTATTTATATATTAAACTAATTTGAAAAGGTACTATTGTGCAATTATTTGTAATACTTAACTCTAAGCTGATAGAAGAAGCTAACACCACATCATGTAAGCCACTTACTTTACATATTTCTATATGAATATTAATTTGTGATGCACATGTATCAATAATTCAACACAAATTGTGAATTTTTGTTCATTCTTGGATGTAAATTTATTATCGTTTTTTATTAGCGTTCAAAGGTACTTGATTGTTTCCGTGTTTAGATGAACATACCTTGATAACGCTGGGTTCCTGCACCTCTAACAACTAGGTACCGGTACCAAGTCAAGAGATGATTATTGGCACAATCCGTGACATACCTTGATAACGCTGGGTTCCTGCACCTCTAACAACTAGGTATCGGTACCAAGTCAAGAGATGATTATTGGCACAATCCGTGACATACCTTGATAACACTGGGTTCCTGCACCTCTAACAACTAGGTACTGGTACCAAGTCAAGAGATGATTATTGGCACAATCCGTGACATACCTTGATAACGCTGGGTTCCTGCAGCTTCAGTTTATAAACAGGCAGAAGTCCTCTATGCTGGATCCAACTGTGTTGAAGTACAAGACTAGCCGTGGGGCGCTGGTTTGGATCCACGTGGAGCATTTTCTGAACCAAATCCTAAGCCCACACACAATACTTTATTTCTTCCCAAAAAATCCCGCAATTTTCAAATATCTTAAGCACATAATAGTGTAAGGTAATAAACAGGTCATTCCATACTATTTCAACATGTTATACATGTTTAGAAAGTTCAATTTTGAGGAAGGGGTAGGGGTTATAATGGGATTTTGGTAAAAGTAGACAGCCTAAAAATCACAAGGAAATATATCATAATAAACAAAAACTATAAGGTTACTTAAATGACTGTTATAACTCTATAAGGAAAACCTCGTTTCGCTTTATGAGGTAATTGTATTATATTTGGAAGAAGGTACAGGAAAGGTGGATATATTACATGACTGTTATAAATTTGAGCACAGTTACTGAATAAAAAATTAATTAGTCTAGATTTAATTTGTATTTAAAAAAAAACCTATCGAGTTTACCTTGTTTTGTAATACTAGAGTTCAATCTAAACAAACAGTTTACTCTAATCCCGAAGAATCTGCTTGTGGTAACATTATCCCAAGTCTACCAACCTTGGCCTCCAAAGATATACTGGCCCAGTTTCCAGACTCCAGGTCGAACCTCCCCTCCCCAATTCTCTGGAGAATAACGCTCGGGGATTCTGTGCCACTGTTGGCGAATGGCGTGCGGCTGAAAATTAACAGACATGCCAACATAAATCTCTTGGGACTTAAGAAAAAAAAAAATTTGTGAGATACATTTTGGTTATAGATGTAAAAATAGCACCAAATGTCTGTATTTAATAAATAATTTATGACCAATCAGCTGGTCTGCTAGCGAGTCAGACAGGGAGTGAAGATTAAACAAAATGACCTTTAAGAAATGTCAAACCCAAAGCATTTATGAGGGTGCTTCACAAACAAATGTTCGACCTTGGCAAGCTACTCACATGTTTGTCTTTGTAAGCTTTAAGAGATTAACAGAAATGGGTCAGGCTGGAACAAGACGTGTGCTTTGTCTTACGAGAAGAAATACATTCAAGAACCTCCCTTCCCTAATTTGTAACGCACATAGCCGCTAAGAATGATATGTATAGATTATATATAACATATTGGTTAAGATTCCTAATTGATGAAGTTTTTTTTTTCTAATTTGAATTGAAGCTGATATTTATTTTGAAATTCGAAACTTTTTGCACTTCTACTTCACACTACTAGCCACACCCCTACTTCATTATTATTATTATTATTATTATTATTATTATTATTATTAGCACCGCGTCTTACTACCCGTTCGGGTTATACGCACTTACGCTAATGTGTAATGGTAGGGTGATTGTGAGACGAAATGGAGGACCTACAGTTTAACGTGGAATCCAAACCACGGTGGAGGCCTGGCATTCCTCACATTCACAAGATGTCTTGTCAGAGGTGAAGGAAGGGTTTGGTAATCAGATAAATCTGTGCCGGGACCGAGGATTGAATCCAGACCCCCAGCACAGAAGTCCGACACCTTACCCATAGACCACCAGGTCACCTACTTCATAGTAATCTTCAGGGCACACCAGGCCTTAAAAATTTATTTCATGAGTTTTAATTGTGGACTTTAAGGCCTTCATTTTTCTGGTGCCCTTTAATCCTACTTTCTATGTTTATTAAATGGATTATTGTATGAAACAAAAGGTTTTAAAATTGAAAAACAAAAGGACCCACAATTTGTTTGCAAAGAGAAAAATAAAACTTTGTGTGATTATATATTTTGCTTATTTGACTTAGGATATCACATATTAAGTCTTAGTTATCAATATCTGTTTTTTTACCAAGGAAAATTTTGAGTTTTTCAAGGGCTATTTTATATTCTAGGGAGAGTGGGAAGCCCACTTTTTGCATTTGAAGTGATGTCGAATCAAAGTATGACTATTTTAGCTATTGTTTGAATGATAATTCTCTATATTTGTGACTGACCCAGCCAACATGGTGTAAAGGAGAATTCCCAAGGACCAGATATCGCAAGCTGCGTCATATCCCTGCCTCTTGAGGACTTCTGGGGCCACAAAATTGGCCGTGTAGCAAGGAGTCATCAAGAGGCCATTCTCCGCACGGAGCTGCTTCGCAAAGCCAAAGTCACAGATCCTTAGGGCTTCGGGATTAGATGTTTCCGATGCGTACAGGATGTTGGCTGGTTTCAGATCTCTGTGTACAACCTGCGGAGGGACATTATTCAGTCTTGGAGGAGAACTAATTAAAGAACAACAAACAATCTCTGCTACGTCACCAAGCTATGCTAGTTCATCATGACTGTGTCCTCTGAGCGTAGACAAGGCGAGCACATAAATTAGCGCAGTGGGCCATTTAGGAACATATGACCTCGTGCCTCCCATCGACTCCTGTTCAACTAGTGAGCCCCCACCCTGGCCAGACTTCATCTGCGAGAGGAGTTGGCTCCTCCTTTAGTGCGTGTTACGCTCACGTCAGGGAGAAATCCTCTTACTCAAAGAGGGTTTTAACCAAGGTTGTCAAGCAGGGACCTAGTGGAAGGGATCTGATCAGCTTTCCCAAAGGTACTAGTTACCAACGGTTTGGTACAGGGAGATATATGGGGTACGACCTCTGCAGAGATTCAGTCACCCATCAGGTAAACCCACTAGACGTTGCCTAAGGGCCACAGTGAGGAGACTGTCAGGATTACCGGACTAGAAACATCCCGCGGGTAGGTTCATGTTCTGTCCGAGTTAGGGATTGTCGCCACAAGGGTGTGAAATCATCTCAAGACCATGAGCTTCCAACCCCCGACCTGGTGCTACCCTCACTCGTACCGAACAAACATTGCGCACTTTTAAAAAAAAGTGCACAAGTAAACTATTTTATTTTTTAATTGTTTTCATGATCGGTGCGCTGGGAGAAGTAGCCATCCTAAGATTTGTTCCCTGTTACAAAATAACGATATAAAACTGTTAATATATTATATAAAAAATTACTAAGCATTTATATTTATTTGTTCAATATCTCTGACTATCAAGGCAGGAAGCCCCCTGGCGGAGACTGTACGGATGTTTCACTAACCCCGTGTTGGTGCAGGTACTGTACGGTGCTGACCACAACCTGCATGATGGCGCTCGCCTCCTTCTCGGAGAAGAACTTGTGCCTTATTATCCTGTCGAGTAGTTCTCCCCCTCTCATCAGCTCCATAACCAGGTACACGGCCCTGTCATCTTCATACACCTAGAACACAGCCCTGTCATCTTCATACACCTAGAACACAGCCCTGTCATCATCTGACCCTGACCCGTCAGTCATCAGCAAACACGGACCAGACAAGGTCAACACAGATGTGGTATTTGTAAACGTGGAGAGGTACTTACATCTCGTAAGGTCACAATGTTTGGGTGATGGCCCCAGCGTAGCAATATTTCCACCTCCTCCTGACAGTCTTTCCTGTTCTTGTCTATTACCTGAGCACAAACAAACCACCATCAAAGAGCAAACTATTATGACAAGTAGAATGTTAATATTCAGTTATGTCAAAAACGCAACCACTATTCATCAACAATTCCTATTCACAATTTTATACATAGTTATTATTATTATTATTATTAGCACCGCGTCTTACTACCCGTTCGGTTTATACGCACTTACGCTAATGTGTAATGGTAGGGTGATTGTGAGATAAAATGGAGGACCTACAGTTTAACGTGGGATCCGAACCACGGTAGAGACCTGGCATTCCACACATTCACAAGATGTCTTGTCAGAGGTGAAGGAAGGGTTTGGTAATCAGATAAATCTGTGCCGAGACCGAGGATTGAACTCCGGACCCCCAGCACAGAAGTCTGACACCTTACCTCTAGACCGCCAGGTGACCATCTGTCCACATAGGATCCAGGGATATTGAATGTGACCTAGAGTTCAACCAGTCAACACAGCAGCTCACCTTGACAGCGTACTCTGTCCTTGTAGATCTGTGGATGCAGAGTCGACAGGAAGAGTAACTGCCGGAAGCAAACGTTTCTCGCAGGTCGTACTCGTCTGTTATAAGGTTAGGCTTCACGTATAAGATCTGAAACAAAATATTGTTTAATATGGAAGAAGAATAGGAAAAAGAGGAGTGTAAAAAGTTTTAAATACTTCAACTTTGCTTCAACTTCAATTTGAAAGTAAAACGCCGTATTTGACAATTAAGAAGCTTTGCGAATAAAAGTAAAATTTTAAATACGCATTTAAGGTCATTTTGTTTTGTATGTCACAAATTAATGTTCACTTGACGAAAATCAAACAATTTACATATTTCTATAAGGAAAACCTCTTTTCGCTTTATGAGGTAATTGTATTATATTTGGAAGAAGGTTTAGGGAATATGGATACAAACATATAAAAGGGAGACAAACACAATATTGAAGAACACAGTTCACACTTTACACTGCTGCCAATGAACAAAGAGGTAATGGTTAGTTCTTAAAGAAAATCGATTGTCACCACCCGATCCCTCGACCTAGGTTTCATCCTATCAGAACCCATCAGGGGGGAGTGTGAAATGCACAACACATCTTCCTAAGAGATGAAAAAAAAAAAAGGGAGAAAGTGGAAACTTGTAAAGAACGATATGACACATGGATACACACTGATTTTGGTTGAAAGAACAGTAGAGAAAATTCAAACATATTTATTTGCGGCCAACATTGATAACATTTTACAATATTATTTGTGGTATTTTGTAGTTATTGATAATATCTATCAAAAATGACAGCTGCAAATAGCATGCCTTGATGTATGAATATATTAAAATTGTTTTAGTAACTTTAGTAACTAACTTATACTGTTCTTCCTACCAAAATCATACTATAGAAAGAAAATCTATATTGAGTTTGTCCTTTTGTGTGTTTCAATCCACCTTTCCTGTATCTTCTTCAAAATATAACACAAATTTTAAATATTTAATTTTTAAACTTTAGCTAGATAGCTAGTGCTTGTCAAATAAAACGTGATGAGAAAAGTCGAATCGATTACAAACAATCAATCATATGTTGAGTTTCCTAGACAATTTTAGTGATGCAAAATTTTAGTTTTAATTCGTGAAACTCCGTGAAATATCTAACTTTTAAATAATATCAAGTAAATTATTATCTTTGATTAAATGTTCCTAGATCATCTGTTTCAAAATAAGAATAAAGATGCTTATTTTAATTGTCACTAATTTTTTATTCTTGACTTGTCACGACGGCTGACCTTTACGTTAGTTCACAGCAGACATAATTATCGGTTAGATTTATTTTGTATCATGTGAAAGGTGTATTTATATTTTCCTTATAAAAGTATGAGACTAGGATTAAATTAACAAACATTTATCATATGTCATGGTAAAAATTAACTTCTCATCGTTTTTATGAAACTTCTTGGATTCGGGTGGATAAATATACAGGGTGATTCAGTCGGGACTGAACACCTATTTGCTAATTAACTCATGATTGGAAAGTCACATATGAATAGTGTGAATTGTAAAACATACAAACATAAGATCCTGGAAGGGCCTACCGCCAGCGTCCAAACACATATTCACCCAAAGCTCCGTATTGGTGAGTGTGGCTGCAATTTAACGCCTGGTGTTGTGTTTCAATTCCGCAATCGACCTTGGTTTGTTGGCATAAAAACTGCCCTTTAAAGTTCCCCAAATAAATAATCTGGGAGTGTCTGGACAGGATACCCTTCTTCTCGCCCCTCCCCCAAGTTTTTTAATGAATTTTTTATGGATAGCATTAAGTTTAAGCATGCTTTTTATTCGGATTAAAATGGTCTACTAGGAATTAGAAAACAAGCTACGCAGCTAAAAACAAGTTTGAATTAAATTGTAATTTACTGATTTGATGATTATTATATTTCATTATTTTGAACTTTTTTTTTGTGGTAATTTACCAAATTCCTGATTTATTCCAGTTTTTTCCCGACCACTTCAAATTCCCGGCTAATTCCAGTTTTCTCGGATTTTTACCGATGGTAGACACCCTGCAATTACATCATAAAGTGAAATGAGGTTTTCCTTATAGAGATACTGTGAGTACATTTTGTATTGTTTGGTAAGGGTGTGCGAAACTTCGAGACTTTGACTTGGCTTTGAAACCAACATCAGCTTCGACTTCGCTCCGAGAAAATTTCTGGCTTAGAAGTTTCACCAACAAAAATATTCAATTTATGTTCAATTACTGCCATTTTGAGCTGTTTTATACATTACAAATTAATATTAATATGAAAAAAATCTGAAGTAAATGAATTGCATGTTGTGATAGTAGCTTGATTTATCTTATTTAAACAAAGTATTACAAACAATTGTGCGATAAAACATATTCCATAAAGAAATTTAAACAAGCACAATATAAAAATTGTTCAAGTGTTAGTTAACTAACTCAAAATATTAGAACTTCAATTCCGCTTCGAGAATATTTCATATATTCGTTTCGAGTTTGCTTTGAATTGAAAAAGTGGACTTCGCACACACACCTATTGTCTGGTGTGAACCGGCAATAAATTAGTAATGGCCTTAATCAAAAATAGCTCAATTTGATAGTTGATGTTTTATTATTATTAGCACCGTGTCTTACTACCCGTTCAGGTTATACGCACTTACGCTAATGTGTAATGGTAGGGTGATTGTGAGATGAAATGGAGGACCTACAGTTTAACGTGGAATCCAAAACCACGGCGGAGGCCTGACATTCCTCACATTCACAAGATGTCTTGTCAGAGGTGAAGGAAGGGTTTGGTTATCAGATAAATCTGTGCCGGGACCTGGGATTGAACCCTGGCCGCCAGAATAGAAGTCTGACAAGTTGGTGTTTTGTTTGAGCTATGAACAGAGGGACTATAAATAATTATATGAAGATTGATACCACATGTTTTGCTGACTTCCTCCACTGACCTTGTTGGATTGAGTCTCCGAGATGTGCTGCGATGACTGGTGGTTTTGTTCATCCAACAAGCAAGGGGCGACAAAACTAAAGCCGCGAAAGAGTTCGTGAGCGTTGGCACTCGGTGGCACACCCGGAGAATCTGCAGACGCCAACAATAACAAAAATATTCAGGCAGATGAAATGATAACAGCATCTTCCAAAGTTAAACACTCAATGTAGTTAATTGGCTAGTAATAATAATTATCAACCCTTTCCAGCCTGTGACTGGGCCAGTTTATCAAAATGCCTCCGTCTTCCTCTATCCTTCCTTTAATCTCTTCCATTCTTCTCCTTTCACTTGCACAGTATCTGCTCATATCATCTCTTATTTGGCCTCCCTTGCAGTGTGTTTCCTACATACTTCATTTTCAACATTTTCTTCAGCATTCTATCTTTTCTGTTTTCATTACATGCCCACACTGTCTCAGTTTTGCTTCCACTACTATCTAATGTACCCCAACTCTTCCCCGGATAACTTTGTTCCTAATCTTGTTTCTCCTCGTGACAGCTAACATGCTCATCACAAACAATGAGCTCCACTTTCCTGGTTTCTCTTACATTCATTGTCCATGTTTCTGCTGCATGTGTAACTATGTGTACAAAGTACACCCTGTATAACACTTCCTTACACTTGGAGGGCACTTCTCTTCTCCATAGCAGGTTTCTTACGCACCTATAGAAAAGCTCCCCCTGCTGCTCTTTTTTTATTTGATATTTTCTCCACCTTTCTCCTCGATCACACTTCCAAGGTATTTTACGCTCTGTACATTTCTCAGCTCTTCTCCATCCAACCTTGTAGATTTATTAGGCCTTACCCTCTTCCTTGTAATTAGTCATTACCATCCCTTCACACTTTGCCATAATAGATTTCATTTAACACTTTTTCACTTCCTCAATCCATTCATGTACTTTCTCTTTCCTTCTAATACCAGCCGTTTGCCCCTTTCATTTTATTCCTTACACATAACTCCAACAGCCGTCTACCCTCCTCGTTTCTCTCTCCCCATCCTTCCTTCCTTAACATCTCCTAAAACCCTCCTATCTCTTTTCCTACTTTACATTCAATTCCCGCAGTACTATCCGACACTCGTTTCCCAAACGCCTTCCTAGGTCCAATTGGCTAATATTTGATTCAATCTCAAATTAAACCGGTGGATTACGCTACCTTTGGGCGTTTTCGAGGTAAACTCCTTGTCAAAGTAGAACGCATCGTCCGCTCGACTGACGGCCGGTTTGAACGGGGGGTGGATTTCCTTCTTCAAGAGCATGTCCCACTCGATGGTGGCAAAGAAGGAATGTGCTTTTATCTCGTTCACACCATCTGGACCTGTTTCACACAAAATCAGTTATAAAACACATTTTAGCACTACAGAGAGTGATAAAAAAAAACTTGATCTCTCAATAGTCCAACACTCTCAAGTCTCCAACTATGATTCAATCTTAGTACCAATCTAAATATCACAATATTCGATACCCTGATTCTCAGCTTAAAAATCACAGGAAATGAAATAGTAATTAATTAATTATTATTATTCTCATCACTGCATCTTACTACCCGTTCGGGATACACGCACTTAACCTAATGTGTAATGGTAGGGGGATTATGAGATGAAATGGAGGACCTACAGTTTAACGTGGAATCCGAACCACGGTGGAGGCCTGGCATTCCCCACATTCACAAGATGTCTTGTCAGAGGTGAAGGAAGGGTTTGGTAATCAGATAAATCTGTGCTGGGACCGAGGATTGATCCCTGGACCCCCAGCACAGAAGTCCGACACTTTACCGCTAGACCGCTAGGTCACCCTCAGAAAATTAAAGTTCTGTTATACAAACTAAAGAGCAGTATTTATAATCTGGTAAATTTCCATTGAGACTATTGAATTAGTTATTCAACCGTTCTACTTTAGTGCCGACAAATTAGAACCTTTGCCAATAAAAAATACACATATAGTATGCTATATTTTCATCATTTTGTTCTTTTATGTACTCTCTATTACTGTGAAAGGTAGAAAGCTTACCTTGGCAGGTTACACTATGGTGTAGGTTATAAGATAGTGCCATAGTGTAATCAGTCAAGATTACACTGCTACCTTTCAGGGTAAGCTTGAGTGTATATACATTAATTATTATAAGTCATATATACCTCTTTGTCCAGTGACAGCAATGTAAAGTGTGAACTGTGTTCTTCTTTTCATTGTTAAAGCCATATTGTGTTTGTTCCTTTGTTTCTATCCACCTTTCCTGTACTTTCTTCCAAATATAAGAGTAAGGTAATTTATCAACTTGGGATGAAATCTGTTTACTATTTTTGCAATTAAAGTCTGCAAATAATATTTAGTGTCTATAAAGTTATATAAATATGCATAACATGATATTATAAAAATATTTGAACTTTATGGTTCAGACTCTTGGAATATTGTATTTGTTTATTCCTGGGTCCAGGCGTGTTACAAGTTGTTACTTTATGTGAGTGTACCTCTACTAAACATATGTACCGACGCGCAATCTTCACTATACATGTACTACTAATTAACTGCACATGCTCTCTCTATACTTGATTCGAGTGAAATAAAAAGGTGTACTTATGCCCCCAAATTGAAAGTTACCGACCCGCCCCAAGCCTGTTGGCGGGGTTCCTCTTGAAGAGGGCCCTCAGCAGGGCCTGGGCCTCTGCCGTAAGGAACTGGGGCATTGCAAGCTTCGCCTTCAGGATCTGGGTCATGGTCTCCTTGCGGTCCTGACCTTGGAAAGGTAACGTGCCCGTCAGCATCTCAAACTGTCAGGGAACAGAAACAGGATGTCAGCATCTCAAACTTCAAAGAGAAGGAGAGTTAAGACATGTGTAGCGGTGCAGTGTTGAGTGATAGAGAAGTTGTAAGAAGAGTCAATTAAAAGATAAATATTCTGCAGGAGACTGAAGAGAAAGTTCAAGTGTACAGGTCTTATTGGATGACATCATAGAAGGCGAGGTGGAAGAGGACCAGGAAGAAAGGCGATGGATGAGGTTAAGTCTGACTGATTTCCAGTTAAAGTGTAAAACAAAATAGCTTTAGAACACTAGAAAGTGACTTCTCTCCAGACTGATATAGGGAGGGTTTCCTTTGGTATCTGGAAATGTAGTTTTATCCGTGGGCCTGCAGTTTACAGTGCTATATTTAAAGACCTCTGATAGAAACTAACAGGATTATACATCCAGCAACCCTAGTAAGAGCACGATACAATACAGCCCCATCACTAGTAAGTGCACGATACAATACAGCCACATCACTAGTAAGTGCACGATACAATACAGCCACATCACTAGTAAGTGCAATGATACAATACAGCCACATCACTAGTAAGAGCATGATACAATACAGCCACATCACTAGTAAGTGCAGGATATGGGAAGACCAGACTCTCTGCCATGTTTTCAATAAACACCCTCCCTCACACACCAAGGTCTAACGAAACCTTACTCTAGATAACAGACCGTGCGCTCTCTGCCATAACAGACATTACCATCAACACTCCAAGGGACCACCAGTCCGCTGCAAACGAGTGTCCTTTCCTGTTGACTACTTCGGGTGCCATGTACTCTACAGTCCCACAGAAGGAGTAGGCCTTCTGGTCATCCAGGGGCAATTTGCTCAGACCAAAGTCTGTCAACGATATGTGGCCGTCAGCATCGAGAAGAATACTGAAACAAATGATACAGTTCACCATTATATTACTAACAAATTTACAAAATGACCAGTAAATTTAAATCTCAGAATGTCATAACCCGGTGAAAACGTTTCGTTTGACCCGAGTATCACAAAGCTGTAGGTAGCATAGTGTTATGGGACTCACTTCTCCGGCTTGAGGTCTCGGTATATAATCCCCAACTGGTGGATGTGGTCGAGCGCCAGCGCTAGTTCCGCCAGGTAGAACTTCACATCTTCTTCTGTGAACATAACCTGTACACACACAGATCTATTTACCACAAGGTCCGGTGATATGAGCAGGCCGCGGAAATATCGGCTTTCCACGAGTGTTATAGAAGTAGAAAATAAGAGTTTAATCAGTTCGATTCAATTTTAAGACATTATTTCATGGCAAACAGTATCTTGATATTTATTTTTTATCTGGTTAAAGAACTATCATATATAGCTTTATTTATATTTAATTAAAAAATACAAAGTTGTATAGCCATAAATGTTTCTAAAAAATTGTGATTATGAACAATATTATTTGTATTCATAACTTAAATCTAACTAGAAATATTTTTAGTATATACTACTCAAACTTGTTTGATGTTTACATTGAAATCCGACCAAGTTAAGAATGCGTACTCTCACATCTATAGTAAATAGTCTATGGAAATAATAGAAAATATAAGATTTAAGTGATAAAAAAATGCCCGCTCAGAGAGTGCAGTTTTCACAGAATTCAAGTTAATCTTGTCAAGTATAACGCAAGAAAAGTTCAACTTCGGCAAATAATTTGAGTGTTTTACAAATATTTCATTCTGATAATTAGTTTTTAAAGAGATTAAAACCGAGAAGGGTTATTTATTAAAAAACAATCTCTCTGATCTCTTATCCAGTTTAAGAGATCCAGCCTGTCGACAATCGAACCGAACATTGCTAAGGAAGTGACTGATGAGCTTATAAATCACTAAGTGCGGGGAGGGGAACACCAATCTAGGTATGTAGTTATGTATTTTTTATTTAAAAAAAAGTTCATGGCCAAAATAAATAAGATATTGCTCTAGTAGATATGTTTAGTTTAATTGTCTGCCATTAGAAATTCCTTCAATTATTTTGTATTGGTCCGAGGAAGCGGAGCATTTGACCAGAACTTGTTCTTTCCATTTAACAAGTCTTGTTTAAGGTCCATTTTACTCGTGACGGACAGTCAAGAACTGTCAAGACTGGCAAGTGTAGAAAACTATGCTGAACATATCTAATGGTAAGTGATGGTAAATGGTGATGTACCTCTTTGGAGAGCCTGGTAAATAGATCTCCGCCGCGCAGGAAGTCTAATATGAGGTATAGTTTCCCCTCGGTCTGGAAGGCGTAGTGAAGTCTGACAATGAACGGGTGTTGAACGTCCACTAGGATATTGCGTTCCGTCTTGGTGCGCATGCGGTCCCTCACTACAACACATCCGGACGTGCGGTTATAACCCCCTCCCCCCACATCAAACGGGGGAGTTAAAAATCAGATTTAGAAATTATCCAAAAACCCTTTCAACATTGAAATAGTAACCGCTTCGGTAGCCACGAGGTCTAATGCGCTACTCTCGTGTTGGAATAGACCGCGGAAGAGGGGGAGATTGGGGTTCGAACCCGGTCGAGTGAACTGAGGGTGGGTTCCTAAATGGTTGTCCACTATCCCTTCAAGAAAATGCGAGTGCACTTCCTATCAATTAAAACCTTCCTAGTCATTAAACCATTAGTGTAACTAGTACATAGGCGTACAACCCGAACGGGTAGTAAGACGCGCTACTAAAAAAAACACACATTGAATAAATCGAAGAGAAATTTAATTTTTTTGGGGAAACTTTTGTTTTTTCCCTTTGCAATTTATTGCTCCTTAATACATACATAAAACTGTTCAGATGAAATTCAATGGTCTTTATCAAATGAAATTTTTTTTAAATCAATAAATAATTAATGTTTCCTCAGAACCGAGTATAAGATTTCATTCTTGAATAAAATATTTTGGTTCGATAGTTCAAATTTAATTAGAATTTTGAAATATCAACTTTTTTTAATCAAAACTGAATTGAATAGTTATTAATATTTTTAAAACAAAATATACATATTGATATGTAATCTAAGCTCGTTTTGAAGAAATACAAAAAAAGAGGTTCTTAATCTCATAATCTAGAAAATCATTTTTGAAACGTAAATAAAAAAAAAATTGTTTAATTTGTTCCGTCTTTGGGCAGGTCTGTTGTCTTGTCGTTGCTATTTAAGTCTGGTGAGAGAAATCCTACACCGGAACCACAAGAGATTACAGTGCATTCTGTTTGAGGAAATGAACGTTATAAAATCTGTGTGTTATTTATCTATGTAAAGAGTTTATAGACTTATGTTGATGTTGCACTGACCTTTGAGAGTAGCTTTCTTGAGGACCTTCATAGCGTACAGGGTCCCACTGTCCTTGCCCACAACCTTTCTGACAAGGAACACCTAAAACACCCAAACATATCCTACGTATCGGACACATGTCTACTGGGTTGAGTTGCCGGCAATGTGTTGTTAACAATCTCGTTTGTCATTAAAGCTAGGCACTTTTATCTGACATTTTCCAACCAAATTAAGGAAAGGTATCAAATATGTCATCATAGTTTATAATGTTTGTCATCAGTATTTAAACATGGAATGCCTTGTTTAGTTGTTATGTAACGAAATTTTGTTATTTCATTCAAATGCATTCTCACAAAAATATTCATAATAATTATATAAGCTTATATTTTCACAAAATAAAAACATTGATGATGGAAGAAACTTTTTATTTTACAATTTAGTTCAATATTAGAACTTTCTCCCTGAGAAACATTGAAAAACTAC
>CABFOV010001555.1:97825-112806 GCA_902141375.1 Timema poppense
GATTGACCTCCTCAGGTAATTCTACAGCCAATGACTGACTCTCTCGCCAGAATGTATTGTTCGTTGTTTGGTGATTGACCCCCTCAGGTAATTCTACAGCCAATGACTGACTCTCTCCCCAGAATGTATTGTTCTTTGTTTGGTGATTGACCTCCTCAGGTAATTCTACAGCCAATGACTGACTCTCTCGCCAGAATGTATTGTTCGTTGTTTGGTGATTGACCCCCTCAGGTAATTCTACAGCCAATGACTGACTCTCTCCCCAGAATGTATTGTTCTTTGTTTGGTGATTGACCCCCTCAGGTAATTCTACAGCTAATGAATGACTCTCTCCAGAATGTATTGTTCTTTGTTCGGCGATTGACCCCTTAAGGATCACAAACTATGAGATTAGGTATCTCACAACTCCTTACAGATATTAGAGGACTTATAAGAAAAATTATTTAATAAACAAAACCCTAAACCGCCCTTTCTTATTAAATGCCTTAATTTTGTAATTTTAATATAATATATATTTTACATAAATAAAAAGAAGTATAAAGTACAAGATAGATAGAGGTCGCCAGCCTGACGTATTACCGGGTGTGTTGAACAACCAACGTTAGATCATCAGGCTCGCGAAAATACCATACTCTGTAACAACTATTGTAATGTTATCTCCTCGCCGGTTTAAAAGGACTCACCTTGCCAAAGGATCCTTGGCCAAGTACCTTGAGCAGCTCGAATTGGCCCGGGTCCGCCTTGTCGTGGCCCTCTTTAATAACCTCTCGTAGCTCGATCTCATGCGTGTGACAATCCTCTCCATCTTGGTTGTTGTCGTGATGATGGTTCTACAACAACAAGTGACACGATGAGGGCCTCGTACTAACGACAGTCATGCCAATCGGCACCAGATTACTTCCTCGCACAAACCTGGCACAGACGGAACCAACCCGAGTACCAAGCGTTGGTATTACTCAACAAGGAGTGCGCATGTACATATTCAAAATGCACCGGGGTAGAACAAGGGGTTGGAAAAAGCAACGCAAGCTCGTGGTTCATTGGCTTTTAAATGGAGACTGGATTAAACGAAAGATACGTTTTTAAATTTTATTTATTATTATTTAGCACTGCGTCTTACTACCCGTTCGGGTTATACGCTCTAAGTACTAATTACGCTAACGGATTATGAATTGGGAAGGTTGAATTAGAAGAAGTGAACCCGTATTGGTGTGGAGGGGGAGTGGAAAACCATTTAGGAAAAACCACCCCTAGTTCATCCGATCGAGATTCGAACCTCGATCTCCCCGTTCTCAGAGGTTGAGCTCAACACGACAAGCGCGTTAGCCAACTACGACATCGAGACGGGTATGTTTTTAAAATATCTGTTCCAAATTCTGAGCTGAACTATAGATTGTACGGGAAATACATAGATCCAGCGAGGTCACCAAGTTAACGTTAACAAATTGGACCCGCTTCGGTGGCGTAGTTAGCTAACGCGCTAGTAGTGTTGAACTATACTACCGAGGACGGGGGAGGGATTGAGGTTTGAATCTCACTCGGGTAAACTGGGGGTGGTTTTATCCTAAATGATTTTCCCCCCTCCCTCGCCAATATGGGTTCAATTCCTCTAAATTCAACCTTCCCAAACCCTAATCCGCTAGCGAAATTAGTACTTGGGTGTATAACCTGAACGGTTAGTAAGACGCGGTTCTAAATAAACAAATAACAAATTGGAGCATTTGATCAAATTCATTTTCTTTATAACTATAGATCAAAACAAATATATTCTGTTTTTTGTTTATTTGAATATGACCAAGCCACACTTAAATGTAGAGTCCTGTGGATATTAACAAAGTGGTCCAAATATTAGATACATGTGAAGGGAGGTTGATAAACAGTTTGATGTGTGTTCTTTATTTAATATAATATACCCCTCACACATTCAAATAATCAAATAAAATTTAACAAATATTAATTTTACACATTACATTTACATGTTAAATTATTCAATTATATAATTACTATTATTTCAGTGAAATATATTACATCCACAGATGTGTAGATCTGGCACAAAGTTTGCGGATGTGGATACTACTGTGTTAATCGCTCAATGTTCTATTTGTAATAAGTGTATCACTCCCCAAAATGTAATAGTGTGAGCAGCACCATAATATGTGAAGTGATATTGCGTTTCGACCACTACTTACATCATTCAAGTCATCAATAACCATTTCTTCAGTGCTGGCAACCTGTAACAGAGAAAACATTACCAATAAACTAACGATAGAGGACAGCCTGTTAGTAGGAGTGCTATTAGTGTTATTACAGCTGTTAGTAGGAGTGCTATTAGTGTTATTACAGCTGTTAATAGGTGTGCTAATTAGTGTTATTACAGCTGTTGATAGGAAATGTTGGCAATATCAGCCCACCAAGAGAGTTAATAGATAAGTTATTGTGAAAGCAGCCACCAGCGTTATTTATATAAGAAGCTTACAAAAGAGTAAGTTTGGTTTGTCACCAGTTCCACTCCCGGTGATTCTCAACTGAAAATGATACTGCCAACTACGCATTATTAATTCCCATGTTTAGCTAATTTGGAACATTGAACAAAAATATGTTCCATTCGCAACATTCATAATGCCAGCCTCAAGCTCAAGGGTCCAGGGTTCGCTTACAATTGGCTGTAATTGTAAATATAGGTAATAGAAGTTACTGCTAGCAAGTTAGTAACATTAAAAGTTGTGAGTAATAATAATCATTATCATTTTTAAAAACTTAGATCAAATGGCTTTTTAAAAGCATATTAAAAAATTAAACAAAATAAATAATGAATTAAAAAATTTGTCTCAATCATTAAAAAACTATTAACAACCAGGTCCATCCAAGCTTTGATTAACAAAATAGCATGCACAGGTAGGCATGCAGACTAGGTGTCTGGTTTGCCGGCAACGAGATGGTTGTGGTTTGAGTCCCGGTGCATTGAGAGAGTATTTTCTATTTTTGATGGTTTCCAGCTCTACCGGCACTCCCTAAACTCTTCTCAATTAGTGTAATTAAACGTTTACAATCCAGACAGAAAGTAAAACTCTCCACGCTGTGGATTTAAATTGGTACCCAAACATAAAACTAGGTCTAATATAAATGAAACCATCATTGCTCAACAGTTGTGCAGTGAAGTTACAGGTATGTTACAAACATTTAGGGGAGAAAAAACACCCTCACTTGAACCCCGACCTCCTTGTCGGCAGTCCGGTCTTTCGCGAGAGTGGCGCCTCCAACTGTTTTGCCGGTGAGGTGGATATAATAATAATAATAATAATAATATTTAGCACCGCGTCTTACTACCCGTTCGGGTTATACGCTTTAAGTACTAATTACTCTAATGGATTAGGAATTGGGGAGGTTGAATTAGAGGAAGTGAACCCGCATTTGCGTGGAAGGAGAGTGGAAATCCATTTAGGAAAAACCTCCACCAGTTCACCTGACCTAAATCGAACCTCGATCTCCCTGTCCTCGGCAGTCGAGCTCAACACGACAAGCGCGTTAGCCAACTACGCCCTCGAGGCGGGTGAGGTAGATATACCATGCGCATCACAGACTCTTGCCTTGAATTATGTGTGAAAAATGGCCCCGGGTCTGGGAACGAATCCTGGGTAGCTCGGTGGTAGAGCATTTACACGCTAAAGCAAAGGTATGGGGTTGTATTCCTGTGTCCGTGTGTAGTTTGTAAAATATTCTACCTTTAAAACCAAGCAAATAATTTACAAAACTGTGTTTCATTCCAAGCCATAAAACCGTAATGGGTGGTAATTGATGTAATGACATGTAAGTTAGAGGTTCTACACGACATGATGTGTGTGTGCAGGAAGCCGACCAACACATGGGAAGTTTAACAACCACACACTTTGATAAGTGTTATCTTTCTAACACGGAGTTGATGGTTACAAACAGGTATTACTCTCCACAGAGCAAACAAGATAGCGAAATAAACCCAGCCTTGGCTGTCGCAAACTTGTAAACTTGAAAAAAAGCACATCAGATGAAATTATCACAAGGCAGTTCATCATCACAATCATTCAAACTGAAATGAGATATTGTTTTTATACATTTAAAAGTTGTCCTTGTCTAACTCGGATTGGTTTCATGTTTTTATATAAATACTGCTGACCCCTTTTGTGGCACTTTTGTATAAAAAAAACCAAAGAAAAATTGTTAATTACTTTATACATTAGGAGCTAACACCCCGTTATTGATAATTTATTGAATAAATCACTTCACAATGAATTATATTACTACCCTCCCTCTTTCCTTTACCCCCAGTCAGGGCAGTGAGGCCCGGGGTAAAAAATGCAAGCCCTCCCCCCCCTTTTTGCAAGAGTTTTTCAATTCTAGTACTAAACCATTATAATATATTGATATGTACTCGGTACTTATTTATCAGCCCATTAAATGCAAGCAATTAATCCAATTAAACTAACAAAAGTTAATTTCATTTTGCACCATCGCACTGTTAGTTTTCTGTGGACCGACAGCACGATGGCGGTGTATTCTACACGTAATGCAGCACATTCCTCGGATAACATAAATAGTAAATTATAAAAAGATAAGGTTTTCAGGAAAATGGAATCCTATCACTAAGCGAATACTTATTGATGTTAAATATTTATACACTATTTGATGTGAAGGCCTAATTGAATTTAATAATTTTTGGGGAAAATGTGGCCCCCTGGAATGTGAGGCCCAGGGCATTTGCTGCCTCCCCTCCATGCGGCCCTAGTTTCCTTCCTTTGATAAATATTCCGGACCACTCAAAATGACTGACTCGGTAATGGATCCTGGCCATTCAAACAGAACAGACGCTGTCTTTGTTAGGAACAGGATATGCTGTCATTGTGCCCTTCTTACAACACACATTGTTAAACAGATCAGTCTAACGAGAGCACACAATCGCAGATTTTACATTTTCAAATAGGCCTTGAGGCATCTTAACGACAAACAAACTCACTGGAAATACCAATAAAATGCCCAGTATCAGCACACTGGTATTTTTTTTATCAATTTCAGGGAAAACTTATCAAGATAAAATATGGAAATGAAGAGTTTTTCTTACTTCCTGTGCAGGTTGTCCACCTATTTTAACCAATAAGATACAGTAGCCCCATAGCTTCTTTGGTGCTGACTGACAGCTTTGAAAAGTTACCAGACCAAATTATGTATCCCTACGCCGAACCATATGATCTGTAAAAACATGTGTTTAGCAGCTGTCACTTCTGACAGTCAACATTTAGGTATATACCTAAATATCGACTGTCAGAAGTCAGCTGTGAGCTGTCAGTCAGCACCAAAGAAGTCATGGGGCTACTGTAGGTAGGATTTACCTTTGTGTGAACAGACCAGGACTGGGCGCCCCCCCCGGGCATCAAGAACCGGAGGCGCCTGAAGCGAGTGAGAAAATGTGCTTTTCCCTTATGATTTTAATGTTTGACAAATGTTATACGTACTCGCAGTACTCTAGACATGTCGGCTATCTAAGCATATAAAAAAGGGCTTAGCTCACAAATAAAATTAGTAATATTGTGTTCTGTTCTGCAGGATTAGATAAAGGATGTTTGTGATGCTTTAATGGAAATGCTTGAATCCAGTCTGGAAGATGCTGGTCTGAGATATTAATCAACACTTTAGCTGATTGGTTGATGAAATTTGAATACGGGATGATATTTTATATCAAGTAGACATTGCGAATAAAACGATGCAAAGTCCAGCAATAATATTGTTCGTGGTACGCCCTTTAATTATGAATTGTGCGGAGTGTCTCTCTTCCTATCGACACGTTGGCTATTAAAATGCTATAATTATTGCGAAATAACTCTCAGAACAATAGGGAGTTAATCCTTCCTATGCAGATTTGAAACATAATCGAACAAATAAAAGACAGTTTGAATATGAAGGTCACAAGGAATCAGAAAATGCCCCCAGAAGATCAATTTAAATGTAACTGTGAATGTGCCATAAGTGATACTGCACTCACATAACTGAAGCAACGGTTTGACCAACTTGGGGACCGCAAAAACATTTGGTTGTTTTTTGTTTGACTTGTGCCGGCCACAAGATGATGCTAATGGCCTTGAAGCTAACAAAGTTATATTGGATCAGTGCATGAATCTACAAAACACAGTAACGGTTGGAAGTAACTAGGATATCAACGACTTGAAACTATGGGAAGAATTGAAACATTACATGCGTATCCTTCCAGACATGGAGAAGTCTCTACCCCTAAAAAATGTGTTATAACATGGTCCTCGACCTTTCCCCTGATCATTTCCTAAAATTCCCCACTAAAAAGTATGTAACATCCTTCTAACTCGCACCCCACCTCTCCACCCTCATTTTTCTATTAACCTTTTTTATGAATAATAATAAATTTTAAAATTTGAATATTTTTTTAATTCGTATTAAAATTGTTTACTATTAATTAAAAATATATTACACAGCTACAAACAAAAAAATGACATTATAATTTACTGATTATCGTATTTCATATTTTGAGTAAAATATCATTTTCCCGGATTTTTATTGTGATTTACCAAATTCCCGTTTTTTCCCGATCACTTCAAATTCCCGACTAATTCCCGTTTTCCCTGATTTTCCCGGATGGTAGACACCCTGTATAAATACATAGAGGAAATAAATATGAGACTACCTTCCCCAACATGTGAGCGCCGCTTCTTATATTGTTGATCGTGAAAGTGACAGTTTTTCAAAGTTAAAACTGGTCAAGACTTATCCTCGACATGCTATGGCCGACGAAAGGCTGTCATCGTTAGTAATATTGAATAACATAACCCACAAGTTTGACTTTACTTCAACTGTGATCAAATTTACCCAGGTGAAAGCAACCAATGCATTAAAAAAAAAAAGTGTGAGCCAGAAGAACAGGGCCTGCGAGTCTGATTTTCATTATATAACATGAATGCATTTTAATTTTTGTTGCAGACTAACGGATAATCTATTCTATATTAAATTGTTATTGAATTGTGCTCGTACAAATGCCAAAAATATGTGTCTAGGTATATTAATTTGGCCTAAACTCCATTTTTTCCCACTATCTAAAAATATATATATTAAGGAGAAATATAAAAATGAGAAAAGGGGGCAGTGGGGGGGGGGGCAGTATGTCTCTCTCTCACCCCAGGGCACCGAATGTTCTAAGGCCGAGCCTGGGAGAGAGAGAGAGAGAGAGAGAGAGAGGAAAAAAATTTAGGAATAATAATCACCCTTTGTATACTCGGTAAGGATTTGAGCCCTGACATTCCCTTTTTTGTCAGTCCAGTTTGTGATGTCAGACGAGGATGGTATACTTGCAGTCTCCATCACAAGTGTGTTCAGAGCGGTAAGGATGTATAAGAAGGGTTTGAAACATGAAGGATGTTGAGAATATCAAGGTTGGTATCAGATACGCAAGTGCTGAGAAAAGAAACTTAAGAGAAGACTTCAAACGTGTACAACCAAAAGGAGTTAACATGATAGGACATGACAGTTTGACCAATACAACAAACAGGAGATGTGTAAAGGAAAGATTCAAGAGGAGACCAAGAATCACATAGTTGTGGGTGTTGGTAGAAGAGGGTACAAAGAGAGAAAACATGACCAAGATGAACAAACCAATCTCAAGATTGATGACTTAATGATGATTATCATAGTTATTTATCATCTAAACGTTCATTAATTAGTACTTCAAAGATTTGTGTTGTTACATTCTTGAAGTTTGGTTTACTCTTTGATTGAAATAAAGGGGCGACTAGCGAGTGCCACACACAAGTAAAAGCCAATAAGAAGGCCTGAACAGGAAGTGGGCGCTCAAGCAAACATTGCTCCTAAATGAGGTTTTATCGGTAGGAGTGAAATTATTTTACTATAGTTAATAAAATTAAACACACATAAAGAGAAGATACAGTATTTTATACTTTTACTGTCAACAACTGAAGATTAGATAACAGTAAACTAAACACATTTTCTTGTCAAAGCAGTGGTGGCTAACTTTATTTGCAAGGGGCACAAACCCCCAAAATGAAATAAACATTAACTCTAATTCTCTATCGTAGATGTCTTCTTTTTTTGTGCTTACAAGAATGTTCTTCCTGCATGAAATTATTAGGTAAAAACAAATTGGTGGGTGTGCAGTTTAAATAAAAAATAAAAATCCTACCAACCCTTGAAAGATTTACAGGAAAGTCGCCGTCAGTCATTTACAAGTTCTTGTGCTCGCTCTCCAGCTCACTTCCTTGCTACCTTTTACTTTGTTGTTATTATTATTACATTTGTGTACAATCAAACAGTTGCCTCATTTTTACCTTTCCTCAGACACGATGTCACGTAATTTACATGGGTTAAGGGGGACCCCACGCTGGAGGCCGCTACATAAGTATATCCAGCCCTGCAAACATCTTATAGCTAGGTCTTATTTTTACCAAATAGAAACTATAACTCTTACCAACAAACCCCGAGACCACTTACCCGCAAGTCGAAACAAAACTAACAAAGAACAAAACATTTTGTCCGATAAAGAAATTTAGATTAGTTTTAAATTGGAGAGTTCCCAAAGACCAAAATTTTGTTTTAAAATAATATTGTTGTTTCTAGAACACCAAACAGCTTTTTGACGAAGTCTGATTGCACAATGTTCGACGGGAACGTTTGAAGAACATACCAATCTGCGCCTGCGTGATTTACCCACGTTATCTAAGTTTGCGAAGAGTCCATCACATCCTTGAGTTTGTGTTTTCAGTACATGTGTGGTTTATATAACCATGAGAGAAGAGAGTGAAGTAGACAACTAATTTATTATGTAAAGCAGCACCCAGTTACCTACGATCAATCCAAAAAAGATAGTCACAGTAAATATATTAATTGTACCAATACATGCGATATAATTAAAAAGAAAATTAGGTAGGAAATTTTGTTTTGTTTAGTGAATTGGTTGTTTGACTGACGATATCTCACCGCATAGAACAGTTGTTAAAGTCTGTTCAGCGTAGGAATTGTTTTCTGAAAGGCCTTTTTCCCTACCAGAAATCTATTATATAGTAGGATATTGGTAGGAAAAAAGACCTTCCAGAGAGTAATTGCTACCGTGAATGGAGTGTAGAGGAAGTTGTCCGAAACAATGTGTTCCAAACTATTTGTTCCGACCAGTGGGTGAGCGACATTAATGTACCCGACAAAATTACTTAATTTACAAAAAACAAGAACAATTATTATCAGTAATCACTTAGGACCCAAGCAAAACATTACTGGATCATGCATCAGAATGTTTGTTGAGTCATAATAAATCCATGCAGAGCAATCACAACGACTGGATAGAGTTTGAAGACCATTTTGACAAATATTAATGAGAAGATAGTCAAAACATAAATCATTCCACATTTCCACTAAGCCTAAATAAAAATGTGTAAAGACTAAAGATCAAGAAATTAAGATGACTATAATGCCACATAAATTATATTTTCCATATTGTAATTATATCAAATATTTTTTTTATTTGAAATGTGAAATATTATAAATTAATAACCCTAAATATATTTGGAAATAATATAAGTTAATCAAATATGGGTGTATTTACACTGTATTTAAGTTTCTAACAAATCTCATTTTATTTTAACTTAAATATGTTACAGTAAATATATTATTATTATTATTAATAGCACCGCGTCTTACTACCCGTTCGGGTTTTACGCACTTACGCTGTGTAATGGTAGGGTGATGGTGAGATGAAATGAAGGACCTACAGTTTAACGTGGAATCCGAACCACGGTGGAGGCCTGGCATTCTCCACATTCACAAGATACCTTGTCAGAGGTGAAGGAAGGGTTTGGTAATCAGATAAATCTTTGCCGGGACCGAGGATTGAACCCCGGCCGCCAGCACAGAAGTCTGACACCTTACCCCTAGACCGCCAGGTCATCTACAGTAAATATAATGAAAGCACACATTTAGTGCACTTTGTTAATAAAACTAGAGAACTTGCATGCTGGATGAGCATATTCAAACTAGTTGTGTTATCTTTAATACCTGTCCAGGTTGTACTTATTAAAATAGTTTGATGGAGATGAGGCAGGTGTAATTTAGAGGAAGTGTACCCACATTTGTGTGGAGGTACATCCTTCCAGGATTGAAACCCCAATCTCCCTGTCAACGTCAGTTCAGTCTATTGCGAGAGTGACATCTTAGACCGTTTGACCACTGACACGTGTGATAAACTAGTTAAGGTGAGTTGTAATTCAGTCAGTTGGACTGGCGCACATTTAAAATGTATTATGACTAAGATATTATTATTATTAGCACCGCGTCTTACTACCCTTTCAGGTTATACGCACTTACGCTAATGTGTGATGGTAGGGTGATTGTGAGATGAAATGGAGGACCTACAGTTTAACGTGGGATCCGAACCACGGTGGAGGCCTGACATTCCCCACATTCACAAGATGTCTTGTCGGAGGTGAAGGAAGGGTTTGGTAATCAGATAAATCTGTGCCAGNCACATTCACAAGATGTCTTGTCGGAGGTGAAGGAAGGGTTTGGTAATCAGATAAATCTGTGCCAGGACCGAGGATTGAACCCTGGCCGCCAGTATAGAAGTCTGACACCTTACCCCTAGACCACCAGGTCACCATTATTATGACTAAGAGACAACCTGAATATCTTAAATATTAAAGTTTAGATTTGACTGAAAGCTTAACGTACAAAAACTTTTCCATCAGAAATTATCCACATATGTCCCTGAAATATATTATGTCCAGTTATAGACAATGTTCATGTATAGTATAGTCCCTAACTTAACAATAATTGTGTGAACCGACATTTTAAAAAGAGTTCATTAGCTAACTAGTTTTAACTTTCAGTAGAAATGGATGGTATTTAAGAGCCAGTGGCGCCCCCAACTTTCCTAATCAAACCTCACTAATTGCTTCAATTCATTTCATCATCAACCCTGAAAATAGCCAATAGTCATTAGAGGAAAGCTAAGAGAAAATAAGTAACGTTGACACCAAAGTAAAATAAAAAATTGAAAACATCTAAAAAAAAAGGAAAAATATCTACAACAACAAACTCGATGCAAAATATGAGGATGAACTTTATTTTTATGCTCCACAGATTAATGGCGCAACAGAAGCGTGAACTCCAGATCCAACCTTTTATAGTTACACTCATTATTTTTATCTGGAACTTTGAGCCCAACAGCATATTTCTATTATTTATAATTACTAATCAGTAATTTTACTAGTTTTTAATTGTCTTCGAAAGTTGTTTATAATATGTATTTAGGCCTAAGGCAGACATTTGTTTAGCACCATGACTTACTACCCATTCAGTTTATATGTCTATGTACTAATTATTATTATTATTAGCACCACGTCTTACTACCCGTTCGGGTTATACACACTTACGCTAATGTATAATGGCAGGGTGATTGTGAGATGAAATGGAGGACCTACAGTTTAACGTGGAATCCGAACCACGGTAGGAGGCCTGGCATTCCTCACATTCACAAGATGTCTTGTCAGAGGTGAAGGAAGGGTTTCTGCTTCAATGAAACTGTTATGTAATGCAAGGAAATTAAATTTTTTAATAAAAATAACATATTTTGTGCTGCAAATTTATTTTTAAATTGCAAATTAAAAGATGTATTTAAAAAAAACTCATATTATTAATACAAGATCAATTCTTCAAACACCCACGTTGGTGGACACGCAGGCTAAAGTGATAGCCCGGTATGGTATAGTTTTTCCAGTGACCTCGGGGGGTCAGGGTTTGACTCACAGACAGGAGTACTTTCTAGGAGGTTTTCTTTTAATTGTTTTTACACTCCCTCCTATACAAATGCTGGTACATTTCCTCTGAAATTCTACCTTCCCTATTCTATTTGTAAATATGTTAATAGTCCGGGTGGGTAGTAAGGTCAGCATGGCTAGCCACAAAACAAGTGAAGCCGATACCAGTGAAGCAAGGACCAGTGAAGCAGGACTAACGAAGCAGGACAAGTGAACTTGACTGAATTTGATCCTCAAAATGATTAATATTAGTGGTATTTTACATTATGTGGTTTTTCCTTTTTAAAATAAATAAATGTGTGTGCATTTTTATTCAGATTTCCACTAATGTTCACGGAAGTAAGGTAGTTTTCCCCTTGATTCAGGTTATTGTGTAATTCAATGTTACTGGCTGATATTACATGGGTTCGGATAAGATTCTTCAGTTAGCTTTTTCATCCATTCAAGAATCAACAATTACAAACAAAATATTCAAATATTTATTTAATGTTTTTACTAAATTCCCTGTATTTTCCCAGACATAAGAAATCCGCTGTGTTCTATCGATGTGTGGCAACACTGTTTAATCCTATGCTAAAATGAAGTCAAAAAGAATATATTAGAATCTTGATAATACAAACCAATCGGGATCGACGCTTGTGATTAGCGAAAATTCGAATTAAGTGGGAGGATACAGTGGCACAGCATTTTCACAAATTTTAAATTACAGATGGAATGAATTTAGCCAAATTTTCATTTGTTTAACTGGTGTGTAACACCTACTGTGTGCTTTAGTTATTTTTAGTTACAGGAAATAAAAAAGTGTTGACTAAAACAGGTAAATATGTAAATATCAAGTATTTATTTTCAGATATAAATGTTTCTTACAATTCTCTTTAAACTATGAGCCATTTAACCAATAAAATATACTTCATTTGACTTTTTTTTGTCCCCTTTTTTTCCAAAAAGTGTGTTCGGATTATCCAGAATTTCGGACTACTGTAGTTTTAATGTAAAGATTTTATAACTGAAAATATATTGAAATGTAAAATTATATATATAATTTTAAAAAATACCATAGATATGAAGCAAAGTTAAACAAAGTGTTATTTTAAATTTAGTTGCACATTATTTTAGGGAATGTTGAAATTACTGTTAAAACAGTCTATGTGCTTTCATCAAGCCTTAGCTATATACACAAAACATATTTTCAAATAGGTTAATCAAAACACTGAGTTGATTAAAAATGTGTTCTCTGTTCGAATGTTAGAGCCAAAGTTCATGCATTTACTTCACTTCCACATTCCAAAATTCACCCTCATATTTTCACACCATATTCATTTTTGTTTTCTTCAGTTTATTTTACCTACAGAGCAAATCCTTACTCCTGATATTGACCTGGAAACTCCATTTGCTGCAAAAAATAAAAAGGGAGAGAAAAAAAATACAACAACTTTAGATTGTGGGATAATGAAACAAGATAAACAATAACTCAAATGTTAACAATATTGTTTAACAATGTTGCCTCAAATGGGTGGTATCTTCAATAGGTTAGTACATATGATTATTTTGAAAACCAAAAATGTTGATTTTTTTTTAAATTATTCAGTCAGGTTTTTCCTAAATTGGCTATAGAATGTGAATATTTTAGCAAGGGTATAGAGTTCAAAACTCGAAGAGACAACATTTAGAGACAAAGTAATCAAACTGAACTAACGAAAACACTTCTAAATATCCATTTAGGGTGTAGCATTTATGATAACCATGATAATGTATCAGGGATGAGGAAGGTAGAATTTAAAGTAAATGTAGCCACATTCACATGGAGGAAGAGTGGAAAGCCATTAAGGAAAAATAGCCGTCAATATTTTTTGACACCACATCCTACTACCTGTTTGGGCTATACAAATATGTACTAATTACAATAATGTGTTAGCAATTATAAAGGTTGAATTGAGAATAAGTGTACCCACATTTGTGTGGAGGGAGAGTGGGAAACCATTTAGGGGAAAAAACTTCTGTACAGCAGAGCGGGATCAACCACGATCTCCCCGTCGTCCAGTCTGTTGCGAGAGTTGGGTGTTGTACCAGTTGAGGTGCCAGCGAAGCGGGTGAACCACAAGTCAAATAGATCGCAATACACAATAACAGGGAAACAGAATTCCATGCAATAAACGATTTAACAATGCGAACAGTACCAAGCCTAATTATATAAGTTCCTGTTTAGATGATTGATTTCAATAAATTATATGTAACTAATATAAAGGTATTCAAACAACTGGTCCAGTGGTAGTGTGGGAATGTGAAGAGTTTATAGGGGGAAACACTACTTACAAAGGATCTTGATGACGACGGCAAGTGTAAAAATACAGAAGAGCTAGTTCTATATCGAGGTGCAAACACTACAAGGACAATGGATGGTGCAACAGGAAGATTCAGAAAGAATGGTGCAAGGGAGAAACCGGTCTTATTCCGACAAAGAGGATCCGATGCTACTAGCTATCATCAGAAGGCCAAAGAAGAAACAATAGTTTGGGTTGATCCAGTTCAAAATGTATTCATTACCATGTGTGCTTATAGTATTTTACCTACCGAACTATCGAAACATCCTGACAAAATCTTGCTTATTTCCTCAGACATGTGTCTTGGAATAATTAATAGAGTACACAATTAATAAAGAATCCATGTTAAATTGTTGGTCGTCCTGCATGGTGTTATTAATTGTCAGACATTTACACACAGATTGACTGAATCAACAACAACTACCAGATTGTAGTACGTCAAATATGGAGCAATTAACCAGTCTATTCAATCACATGTTACACGTGTCACATATAGCAATGTGTCATGTAGCTCTCAGTCTGAAGTGTAGCACTTGGTTAACAAGTGTTCAATCACTGGCGATCATGTCCATTTCATCTGGTGTGTAAACTGACAGAACCTCAATATTGTGCATAAGTAACCGAGGACATTCTTTGACACGAGGTTATAAATCAATCGTTACTTAGTTAATTGATGATTAGTAGAATAGTTTACGGCTGAAGAGCTTTAAAAGTAATCATATCAATAATTTTAGTAAAAACCCTTGTATTTAAATTAGTGAATTTTCTTAATAATAATAATTATTATTAGCACCGCGTCTTACTACCCGTTCGGGTTATACGCACTTACGCTAATGTGTAATGGTAGGGT